>CM077189.1:35538386-35545886 GCA_039654105.1 Coreius guichenoti | reverse complement strand
TTAAGTATATCTTATATATATATATATATATATATATATAAAAGATATACTTAATTTTCATATATATGCATATATAAAATATTTAGTTTATATAATATTAAATATATATTTGATAAAGAATATATATTGAATATTTAGAATATTTTAAATTATATGAAATATATATTTAATATTATATAAACTACAGTAGGGAGAACAAGTATTTGATACACTGCCGATTTTGCAGGTTTGCCCACTTATGTCACTCATGTAGAGGTCTGTAATTTTTATCATAGGTACTCTTCAACTGTGAGAGACGGAATCTAAAACAAAAATCCAGAAAATCACATTGTATGATTTTTAAGTAATTCATTTGCATTTTATTGCATGACATAAGTATAATATTTGGTACAGAAACCTTTGTTTGCAATTACAGAGATCATACGTTTCCTGTAGTTCTTGACCAGGTTTGCACACACTGCAGCAGGGATTTTGGCCCACTCCTCCATACAGACCTTCTCCAGATCCTTCAGGTTTCGGGGCTGTCGCTGGGCAATACGGACTTTCAGCTCCCTCCAAAGATTTTCTATTGGGTTCAGGTCTGGAGACTGGCTAGGCCACTCCAGGACCTTGAGATGCTTCTTACGGAGCCACTCCTTAGTTGCCCTGGCTGTGTGTTTCGGGTCGTTGTCATGCTGGAAGACCCAGCCACGACCCATCTTCAATGCTCTTACTGAGGGAAGGAGGTTGTTGGCCAAGATCTCGCGATACATGGCCCCATCCATCCTCCCCTCAATACGGTGCAGTCGTCCTGTCCCCTTTGCAGAAAAGCATCCCCAAAGAATGATGTTTCCATCTCCATGCTTCACGGTTGGGATGGTGTTCTTGGGGTTGTACTCATCCTTCTTCTTCCTCCAAACACGGCGAGTGGAGTTTAGACCAAAAAGCTCTATTTTTGTCTCATCAGACCACATGACCTTCTCCCATTCCTCCTCTGGATCATCCAGATGGTCATTGGCAAACTTCAGACGGGCCTGGACATGTGCTGGCTTGAGCAGGGGGACCTTGCGTGCGCTGCAGGATTTTAATCCATGACGGCGTAGTGTGTTACTAATGGTTTTCTTTGAGACTGTGGTCCCAGCTCTCTTCAGGTCATTGACCAGGTCCTGCCGTGTAGTTCTGGGCTGATCCCTCACCTTCCTCATGATCATTGATGCCCCACGAGGTGAGATCTTGCATGGTGCCCCAGACCGAGGGAGATTGACCGTCATCTTGAACTTCTTCCATTTTCTAATAATTGTGCCAACAGTTGTTGCCTTCTCACCAAGCTGCTTGCCTATTGTCCTGTAGCCCATCCCAGCCTTGTGCAGGTCTACAATTTTATCCCTGATGTCCTTACACAGCTCTCTGGTCTTGGCCATTGTGGAGAGGTTGGAGTCTGTTTGATTGAGTGTGTGGACAGGTGTCTTTTATACAGGTAACGAGTTCAAACAGGTGCAGTTAATACAGGTAATGAGTGGAGAACAGGAGGGCTTCTTAAAGAAAAACTAACAGGTCTGTGAGAGCCGGAATTCTTACTGGTTGGTAGGTGATCAAATACTTATGTCATGCAATAAAATGCAAATTAATTATTTAAAAATCATACAATGCGATTTTCTGGATTTTTGTGAAGGTTTGTGAAGGTTTCAAAATTACAGACCTCTACATGCTTTGTAAGTAGGAAAACCTGGAAAATCGGCAGTTTATCAAATACTTGTTCTCCCCACTGTAGTTTATATAATATCTGCACTCTCATCAAAGCAGAGATGTGTGTGTGATGTACGGATGAGATTAATTCATCATACAGTGACTGACTGTTTTTTTTCTATTTCAGCAGTGAAAACAGTTTCAAACAGAGATCACAGCAGAACCACAGCGCACCTGATGTGACTGGCGTAAAGCTGGCTGGACGTTCGATATTCGCGCATTTAGGGACCATCTCTAAAGTTACACACGACACTGGTATACACGCTTCTAACTTCAGTAGCATTTGAGGAGAATGACTTACAGTCATAAAACCAGCTGTAAAGTGTTCATCTGGGTGTCAGGTATGATGCACACCTTTTAGATTTTTATATTTAATAAATAAACTGTCAAACCACATTAAAATATGGATATTTATTTCACTAGGCTACTGTATGGGCTCATACACAAAATATGCTAGATTTAAATATGTCAGCTGATAGAAATAAAAATCTTATTTTTTTCAGACAAACAGCTGTTGATGACCTGTCATGTAGACTTGATTTGGGTGTGTACAGTGCTCATTTACATATAGACAACAACACATTTCCTAACAACAAAATTGTGGCCAGTGAAAATGCTGAGTGGCTAGTAACTTTGGAAAACCACTAGCCACAGTGACTGATGAGCAAAAGAGTTAATGTCAAGCCCTGTGTATATATATACACACTCACCTAAAGGATTATTAGGAACACCTGTTCAATTTCTCATTAATGCAATTATCTAATCAACCAATCACATGGCAGTTGCTTCAATGCATTTAGGGGTGTGGTCCTGGTCAAGACAATCTCCTGAACTCCAAACTGAATGTCAGAATGGGAAAGAAAGGTGATTTAAGCAATTTTGAGCGTGGCATGGTTGTTGGTGCCAGACGGGCCGGTCTGAGTATTTCACAATCTGCTCAGTTACTGGGATTTTCACGCACAACCATTTCTAGAGTTTACAAAGAATGGTGTGAAAAGGGAAAAACATCCAGTATGCGGCAGTCCTGTGGGCGAAAATGCCTTGTTGATGCTAGAGGTCAGAGGAGAATGGGCCGACTGATTCAAGCTGATAGAAGAGCAACTTTGACTGAAATAACCACTCGTTACAACCGAGGTATGCAGCAAAGCATTTGTGAAGCCACAACACGCACAACCTTGAGGCGGATGGGCTACAACAGCAGAAGACCCCACCGGGTACCACTCATCTCCACTACAAATAGGAAAAAGAGGCTACAATTTGCACAAGCTCACCAAAATTGGACAGTTGAAGACTGGAAAAATGTTGCCTGGTCTGATGAGTTTCGATTTCTGTTGAGACATTCAGATGGTAGAGTCAGAATTTGGCGTAAACAGAATGAGAACATGGATCCATCATGCCTTGTTACCACTGTGCAGGCTGGTGGTGGTGGTGTAATGGTGTGGGGGATGTTTTCTTGGCACACTTTAGGCCCCTTAGTGCCAATTGGGCATCGTTTAAATGCCACGGCCTACCTGAGCATTGTTTCTGACCATGTCCATCCCTTTATGACCACCATGTACCCATCCTCTGATGGCTACTTCCAGCAGGATAATGCACCATGTCACAAAGCTCCAATCATTTCAAATTGGTTTCTTGAACATGACAATGAGTTCACTGTACTAAAATGGCCCCCACAGTCACCAGATCTCAACCCAATAGAGCATCTTTGGGATGTGGTGGAACGGGAGCTTCGTGCCCTGGATGTGCATCCCACAAATCTCCATCAACTGCAAGATGCTATCCTATCAATATGGGCCAACATTTCTAAAGAATGCTTTCAGCACCTTGTTGAATCAATGCCACGTAGAATTAAGGCAGTTCTGAAGGCAAAAGGGGGTCAAACACAGTATTAGTATGGTGTTCCTAATAATCCTTTAGGTGAGCGTATATATATATATATATATATATATATATATAGAGAGAGAGAGAGAGAGAGAGAGATTATATAATATTACATATATATTTTATATAATTTAAAATATATGAAGAATATATTTTAGAATATATTAATACGTTAAAATATAAAGAAAAATAAGTAAATTTTCAAATTATATTTTTGGGGTAAACTGCATTTTGAATGTGTAAAGTGTCATGTAAATGATGTTACACCGTTTTGTCTTTCTTCGAGTTAAGGGTGAATCATGACCTGGACATGCTTTCATCAGACTCATCATTTCTCATTAGATGGGACATCAATACTGCAGTGTGTGTGTATGTGTGTGAGAGTGTGTGAGTGTGACTGCCAAAGCAAACAGGAAACACTGACGGACGGACGGACACGTGCTTTAACGCTCAGATAAAGCCAGCGACTAACAGCTAAAAGCGCGTAAATAATCTCAGTTCACCTTTCCAAACAACACAGAGCAAACACACACACTCTCACGTGCTCTGGCTTCTGAGCGCTGGCTTACACACACAGACGGAGCTTTAATTGATGCCCGAGCAAACGCTTCATTCCCTTCGACAGTCGGGTTTACATGAAAGAGCGGCGGGTCTGCGATCGATACACTCTTCTCTTTATTTCTCCAAAGGAAAAACACACACCAAACTGGTACAACATCTATGTTTTAAATATTTGAGAAGGCGTCTCGTGTCTTTTAAGTCCTGACATGTGCTGCATTTTTAAAGCTCTGATCCAAACGCTTGCAGTTCCTCACAAACGATCACAGTTTCAGTGTTTTAATGTTGGATCCACTGAAGAGACTCTCCAGCTCTTCATTCGTTCAGAAACACACACACACACACACACACACACACACACACACACACACACACACACACAATCACTTCAACACAAACAAGCTTTCAGATTCTTCATTAAAATTAATCTTGATATTTTTGAGGGCCATGAAGTCAAAAGTGTTTTGCAGGTGCAAGCACTCATACATCGTTAAATTACAGGTTCATTAAAAGCTGAAATGCTCAAAAAATGTTTTGTTTTAAAATAATCTTGATATTTTCAAATCTTGATGGATAAGATGACCTCTTTATGACAAGCCGAGGTTACTTCAGGTTTTTAAATGTGCTTTAAACTCAAGAACTTTCATCTTAAAATAATGACTGAAAAACATGTTTTGGGTAAAACACATTTTTGAGTCATTAAACTGAAAGTTCTTGAAAATGGTTTGAAACACAAATAAAAAGCTATATATATATATAAAATAATAAATCCAATCCTGCTCTTCCATATCAGAGAACCAGGCGTTTAGTCAATCGTTCCAAAAAACCATAAAAAATAAAAGTAATGTAAAATAAAATATAAATATTTTTATCTAGTTGCTAAGGCTTAAGTCAAAGTATGAAAATATCTCAAACTAAAACTTAATAAAAAACTATACAGACAAATAATGATAAAAACACAACAAAATTCCTAAAATTAAAATAAAACAGAAGATATAAAAAATAGACCCTACTGAACTAAAACTATTAAAAATAAAAATACTAAGACAAAAAAATAAAAATTAATAAAAATGATTAAAAACACAACTAAATTACTAAAATTAAAATGTAAACAGAAAATATAAAAATAAAATTCAAAATATTAATGAAATCATTAAAATGTTAAATTAAAATAATTTAAAAAAAGCAATCAAAATAAATGAATTAAATCATAGAAATGTAAGATTATTTAAACAACATAAAACGCCGGTGTGTGTGTGTTGTGTGTCTGTCGTGCTGTGATCTGATTGGCTGTGAGACTGACAGGCCAATCATAAACCCCTACAGGACGCATTATAAAGCTTCCTTTAGACTCACTTCTCGATGTGTTGATTTTACGGATGTCGTTTGCACATTTTGAGCCACTACCGGGAACTATTCCGAGAAACAGACAGAGAAATGAGGAAAACACAGGGATGCCCTGGAGAGAGTCAGATCTGTGTTGGTACTGATGCGTTCACGGCTCCACAGCGGCAGAAACATCTCTGCATCTGCTCAATAAATGAAGTAATAAGTGATGCTCCGCCGTTCACCGGGACAGAAGGGCCCTAAATCAGTCGCCGGGCCACAGGAGAACCTCCGGAAACCTGCAGCAGCGCCACGGAGCCGAGAGCCAGAACCTGAGCGTGTGTTTTAATGAGCCTGATCTGATCCACACTAATGACAGCAGAAGATCAGAGCCAGCGGCCACCGCTGTGAGTGTGTGTGTGAGTATCAGATCACTACACTACACTAGTTCATTGTGTTCACTCGATACACACACACACAAATGAAAGAATCAATTCTTCCCATGTGATTCTACAGAATCTAAATGACAAGCGCTGAAGATTATCCATCAGCAATTCCTGCTCACTCTCTGGACAACATCAGCACTGACCCATCCACAGAAACACACAGTTCTCCCGGAGCGGATGCTCTCTGACCCGCGGCACATGGACTGGTCAGTCAGTCAGTCAGTGAGGCAGTGATTCAGTTACTTAGTGAGTCAGTCAGTCAGTGATTCAGTCAGTCAGTCAGTGAGGCAGTGATTCAGTTACTTAGTGAGTCAGTCAGTCAGTGATTCAGTCAGTCAGTCAGTGAGGCAGTGATTCAGTTATTTAGTGAGTCAGTCAGTCAGTGATTCAGTCAGTCAGTCAGTGAGGCAGTGATTCAGTTATTTAGTGAGTCAGTCAGTCAGTGATTCAGTCAGTCAGTCAGTGATTCAGTCAGTCAGTCAGTGAGTCAGTTATTTAGTGAGTCAGTCAGTGATTCAGTCAGTCAGTGATTCAGTCAGTCAGTGAGTCAGTCAGTCAGTGAGTCAGTCATTTAGTGAATCAGTCAGTCAGTGATTCAGTCAGTCAGTGATTCAGTCAGTCAGTCAGTGATTCAGTCAGTGAGTCAGTCAGTGATTCAGTCAGTCAGAGATTCAGTCAGTCAGTCAGTTAGTCAGTCAGTTATTCAGTCAGTCAGTGAGTCAGTGATTCTGTTATTTAGTGAGTCAGTCAGTCAGTCAGTGATTCAGTCAGTGAGTCAGTTATTTAGTGAGTCAGTCAGTGATTCAGTCAGTCAGTGAGTCATTGATTCAGTGAGTCAGTGATTCAGTTATTTAGTGAGTCAGTCAGTGAGTCAGTGAGTCATTGATTCAGTTATTTAGTGAGTCAGTGATTCAGTTATTTAGTGAGTCAGTCAGTGAGTCAGTCAGTCATTGATTCAGTGAGTCATTGATTCAGTGAGTCAGTGATTCAGTGTTCGCTTTATCAGAAGGTCAAGTGTTTGATTGAACAATCATCAGACTGAATGAAGCTTTACTACACGGATTACTCTCATGTCTCGTTATCTAGTCTAGTCCTGATGTTGTGTTTGAGTGAGCCAGACGGTGCCGTCCATCACAGACCGCAGTCCTTCAGGCGTTCGGATCAGAACTCCACGATAGAGACGCTCTCCTGCTGTGATTGATGAGCGAGAGATGGTGCCGCCTGACTGACTCTCTCAGCGCTCATCAAGCACTTCCACTCCATAATTATTCCAGATCCATCTCCATCTGTATCTGACACGGGACAATTACAGCGACTCCACCAGAGTTGTGCAAAGCTTTGTTTTGATGAAAGCTTCTCCACCGGCTCTGCGAGATCTTTGAGCTTCATCTCCTCAGGGCTCACGGTTCCTGAATGACTGAAATAGTGCTGTGAGGTTTAAAGCCTACACTCCACCCTCATTGTTTGGAAATAGCGCTGAGCGTTGGCTTGTGTTCGGCCGGCCGGCGGGCGGATGTTTGTGTCATCTCTGCGTCTGTTAGGACGGGACGGGACCTCATGATCG
>CM077189.1:35450886-35533386 GCA_039654105.1 Coreius guichenoti | reverse complement strand
AGAAATAAAATGTATAATTTTTTCTTTTAAATTGTAATATTTCACAATATTGCTGTTTAATATAAATGCAGGCTGGCCGAGCATAAGAGACTTTTCAAAAACATTAAAAAAAAAGTCTGAAAAAAGTCCTTTTGACTTCAAGATTTAGTGAAATATAAATAGAACAATTTTTTCCTCGAGCAAAGTAGAACTATTCCAAAAATCTCCTGACGTAATACTTAAATGCAGAATGGATCTGAATATTATCACGGAGGTCTGAGCCTCATGTTGTGTTTGGTGCGAGTCCAATATAGTTCAGCTCAGTTCTGCATAGTTTTGGTCTTACGGGGCCTTTCAAACATGTTCTCTATCCAACTCTAGATATAGACAGAAAATAGAGTAACACACTGATGAAAGAAACAAGTCACAACATCCGAAACGAGTGTCCAGACAGAATGAATTCAAACTCTCTCAGAGCTCCAGTCCATTGTGAGGTGTGTTTATTTCACGTCCTGCTTTTGTTCTCCAGCTACATTAGACCTGCATAAGTGTCGGACCTCAGGACGTCCCGTGACCCGTTTATCCTCTGAGGAGAGGAAATTATGTCGTATGAGTAGCCATCTGTTTGCACCAGGCATATTTAATAGAATTCTGTTCATCATCAAGAGTTTAAGCTGCCGGCAACATTTTGGCGATTTGAAGGATTATCATGGGGATTTATGGAAAAGAAGCTGTTTTCTCTGAAATATCATTATGGCTGAAGAGCCGTTGTGTAAACTGTGAATTTTCCAATAAGCAGCACTGAAGACTTTCATTCCCTAAAGCAATTCTTCATTTGAAACTTCATTCAGATATACACTATATTGCCAAAAGTATTGGGACGCCCCTCCAAATCACTGAGTTCAGGTGTTCAATCACTTCATGGCCACAGGTGTATAAATCAAGCACTAGGCATGCAGACGCTTCTACAAACATTTGTGAAAGAATGGGTCGCTCTCAGGAGCTCAGTGAACTCAAGCGTGGTACCGTGATAGGTTGCCACCTGTGCAATAAGTCCATTCCTGACATTTCCTCACTACTAAATATTCCACGCTCAACTGTTAGTGGGATTATAACAAAGTGGAAGCAATTGGGAACAACAGCAACTCAGCCACGAAGTGATAGGCCACGTAAAATCACAGAGCGGGGTCAGCGCATGCTGAGGGTCACAGTGCACAGAAGTCACCAACTTTCTGCAGAGTCAACAGCTACAGACCTCCAAACTTCTGTGGCCTTCAGATGAGCTCAAGAACAGTGTGTAGAGAGCTTCATGGAATGGGTTTCCATGGCCGAGCAGCTCATCCAAGCCTTACATCACCAAGTGCAATGCAAAGCGTGGGGTGCAGTGGGGTAAAGCACGCCGCCACTGGACTCTAGAGCAGTGAGATGTGTTCTCTGGAGTGACCAATCACGCTTCTCTGTCTGCCAATCCCATGGACGAGTCTGGGTTTGGAGGTTGCCAGGAGAACGGGACTTGCCTGACTGCATTGTGCCAAGTGTAAAGTTTGGTGGAGGGGGGATTATGGGGTGGGGTTGTTTTTCAGGGGTTGGGCTTGGCCCCTTAGTTCCAGTGAAAGGAACTCTTAATGCTTCAGCATACCAAGACATTTTGGACAATTTCATGCTCCCAACTTTGTGGGAACAGTTTGGGGACGGCCCCTTCCTGTTCCAACATGACTGCGCACCAGTGCACAAAGCGTCGGTCCATAAAGACATGGATGAGCGAGTTTGGTGTGGAGGAACTTGACTGGCCTGCACAGAGTCCTGACCTCATCCCGATAGAACACCTTTGGGATGAATTAGAGCGGAGACTGCGAGCCAGGCCTTCTCGTCCAACATCAGTGCCTGACCTCACAAATGCGCTTCTAGAAGAATTCCCATAAACACACTCCTAAACCTTGTGGAAAGCCTTCCCAGAAGAGTTGAAGCTGTTATAGCTGCAAAGGGTGGGCCGACTCCATATTAAACCCTATGGATTAAGAATGGGATGGCATTAAAGTTCATGTGCATGTAAAGGCAGGCGTCCCAAAACTTTTGGCAATATAGTGTAACAGCTCCACACAAGAGGTCAGGAATAATTACAGAGCTTGTAAACAGACTGAAGGTGCTTACAAATTATCCTCAGTTTATCCGAGCAAACCTGTGGACATTCACAGCAGGACTCAAGCTCTGTTTAGTTTACCGTAGTAATATTTACAGAGCTCGTCCGTCCCTGGCACAAGCGTCCAGCATCCTCACACGACCCTGCTATACAAACACCTTTCCTAAATATTTAATAATGAGAATTCCAGTCAAAGCCCGGACAGTATCGCTCAGCTCTGGGCATTCCAGAGGATTCATCTCAGCAGGACACGGCTCTTCAAAAGCTCCCAAGACCATAAACTCTCCAGCTCCCAGTGTGAGGAGGTTTACAGCGGCGATCACTCTCCTTCTGTCTGCTCAACACAGATGAGATCTCGACTGTTTCTCCTAGACAACTGCTCTCCACATTGATTCCACAACTATTGACTCATTTGGGTGTGTTTTAAACTCTCCTCATTAAACATCTGAATACTTAAAGTTTAAAAACGGACCATTTCCCAAGACGACCCGTCCCGACTGACAGCTGGTGGTTTGGTGTCAAATGGTTGAGATTCTGTGGCGGATCACTAATGAGTTCACAGTTTGGAGAAGTTATTCCAGTGCTTTCAAGGCAACATGTGAGAACTTTTGCTATTAATTCAGCAAAAAGTGAGAGCAATGGTTTAAATGTACACGAGTGTCAGATTAAAGCACGAGAACATTAGTCAGAATCGACTGCACTGGCTCGAGTTCTCCATCTCCAGCCTCATGTGACTGAATTGCAAATTCAATGCTAATCTGGAGAGTCATGAAAGGCTCTCTGTTCCTCCGCTCAAATATGGAGAAGATCGCCCTGGAGAAAGCCGGAACTGATCGATGCTCCATCCGCAATGAAATGATTGCACAGTAATAAGAAAATTGCAGGGAAATGCAATGCATTTCTTCCGTAAACCTGCGACTCAGAGCGTTTGAGGAACAATGGAGGCTTTGTTGGGTTGCCAGGCAGACTGGTGTTGAGATGTGGAGGCTTCACTTTGTTCTCGGGTGGCTGTATGTGCAAGATTTATCACAGATGATGCACAGATATTATCTGTATAAACAGCTAAATAAATACAAGTGTCGAACACAAAGCCTCTCGTTCTTCTCAGAGAACAGACGCGGCACTGATTCAGTGACCTCATGACCTCACAGGAAGACACCAAACCTCATTTTACTCATTTTGTTCATGACATTACATGCTGTTTATTCTGTGCAACACACACTCACTTCTATTAGCTCATCTGGTAATCTCTCCCACAGCGCCAGTGTGTTTGACAGTTCAGTATCCAGACGATAAGAGTTCAGCGCCACACCCAGTGACCACTTCCTGTCCTCCCAGCTGCTCTAGTGCTGATAGGAGCACGGATTTACTCCACAAACATCACCCTGTCCTTCCTCTACGCTGCTCTCCACGGGCCGGGAGCTTCCCAGCCAGATTTCACACACCCACACACACTGAAACACACACCACAGCCTCAGAGACAGACCAGAGCTAACAGCAGACCGCTGCACACACACTCTCAACCGCGGAGCCACACACCACAAACAAGATCCTTTAACATCTCAGTTCTTTCTCTACACGGTAATAATGAGATTAAATGGAGAACAAACAGAGACTTGTGCATCTGAGAGCTCTGTGAGAAAAGGAACAGCAACTTCTCAGCAAGAACACTTTCTTATTACAGTTACTAAACTAAAACCATAAAAAACAAACTGTTACTTAAAAAAACATTTCATTTCAATTTCATTTCTAGCTACCACCCAGAACACCTTCAGACCCTAGCACCCTAGCAACCTCCTAGCAACCACCCAGAACACCCTAGCAAATAGCAGCCTCCTAGCAACTACACAGAACACCTTCAGACCCTAACAACGACCCAGAACACCCTAACAACCTCCTAACAACCACCCAGAACACTTTAGCAACCTTCTATCAACTAGCCCAAACACCCTAACAAGTTGCAGCCTCTTAACAATGACCTCAAAACACCCTAGCAACCACCCAGAACACCTTCAGACCCTAGCAACCTCCGAACAACGACCCAGAACACCCTAGCAACCACCCAAAACACCATAGCAACCTCCTGACAACAACCCAGAACACCTTAGCGACCTTCTATCAACCACACAGAACACCCTAATGAGTAGCAACATCCTAGCAATGACCCAGAACACCTTCAGACCCTAGCAATGACCTAGAAACACCTTCAGACCCTAGCAACCTCCTAACAACGACCCAGAACACCCTAGCAACCACCCAGAACACCTTAGCAACCTTCTATCAACCACCCAGAACACCCTAACAAGTAGCAGCCTCCTAACAATGACCCAGAACACCTTCAGATCCTAGCAACGACCTAGAACACCTTCAGACCCTAGCAACCTCCTAACAACGACCCAGAACACCCTAGCAACGACCCAGAACACCTTAGCAACCTTCTATCAACCACCCAGAACACCCTAACAAGTAGCAGCCTCCTAACAATGACCCAGAACACCTTCAGACCCTAGCAACGACCTAAAACACCCTAGCAACTACCCAGAACACCATGGCAACCTCCTAGCAATGACCCAGAACACCTTAGCAACCTACTTGATGTGCTAAAACGGAAATGAAATTTAATAGAATCTATATAGGCATATTAAAAAAAACGAATAAAAATGACAAAACACAATGAAATAAAATAAAAATTAAAAAAAAACTTAAAATTATTTCAGTTAGCTGCCAAGGCAACATTTCTCATTTTCATTTAGTTTAACTAGATGAACTAAAATAACTATTAAAATAAAATTATAAAAATTATGTACTTAAAAAAAAACAAAAAAAAAAACAGTAAGTAATAAAAATGACAAATACAACAAAATGACTAAAACTTTAACTAAAATTATACACACACACCCACACATGTATATATGTAATTAAAAACTATAACTGCATCTCAATGACACTAAAATAACAGTCTTGCACTGGGTCAGTGAGTTAGCGGTGCAGGAATTGTCTCTCTGGTTGTTAGGTCATTTCTGGTCATTATTTGGAGTCGGTCCCTCAGGATGCTGCAGCACCCCTCCCTTCTCCTTTACACATTCTTCCCTGCTTCCTGAAGATACGGCTCCGGGGAGAGCGGCAGCGCGGGCAGGAAAAGGAAAAGCCTGGTGCAGCCGGGCGGAAAATACCCGGCTTGACAAACGGGGGCCACAGCATTTGTCATCCTCCACCACAAAAACAAAAGTGCACAAACAAAAAGTGCTGCATAAACACAAAGCTAATGAAATTAAAAGTTAGGGCAGAATAATTAACTGTTTCATAGTCTAACGGTGCTTAATTAATTTAAGGAACTTGTAGAGGGAAACGAAGCGCTCTAACAGAAGTAATAAAGACTGCCAGTGTAATGGACAGACCACAGCGCCGTGATTTATGAGCGCGGGGACTCAAACTACACTGCAAAGAAAATGAAAACGGCCGTCCGAAGCAGATGAGGACTGCTTAAGATTGTCTGAGCAGATGAATATGTACGCGGCATGTTTTCTGATTAAATCTCAGCGCGCTCGGAGTCATCGAGACGGGATTACATTTTCCTAAATCCAGATGATCTTTAAGTGAGAGCATAAATTTGACTGAGTAAGATGATCTCGTTGGACCATCTGCACAGAGAACAGAAGCTTAGAGCGTTTATATTAATCAGATTTAATCACAATACATCATGGCACTGGACATCAGATCCCTCCACGGAAGAACAAAGAGGGGAAGGAATCAGGACTTCCTGCTGACGACGACCCACCAGCTGTAAACAATCGGTGCTTCACAACAAAATAACTGGAAAACAATCATTAAAATAATGCATTTAGTGAAGACTGACCTTCATAACTGTTATTATTTCTGAATTTGAACTAAAATTGGCTTGAAAGTCTTAAAGTTAAAAAAATTGGAAAGTTTGAAAGTTTATAGATAGACAGACGGATAGACAGAAGACGGATGGATGGATGGATAGTTGGATGGACGGATAGATAGATGGACAGATGACTATAGAACCAGAACACCCTAGCAACCTCCTAGCAACCACCCAGAACACCTCCAGACCCTAGCAACCTCCTTGCAACGACCCAGAACACCCTAGCAACCACCCAGAATACCTTCAGACCCTAGAAACCTCCTAGCAACAACCCAGAACACCCTAGCAACCACCCAGAACACCTTCAGACCCTAGCAACCTCCTAGCAACGACCCAGAACACCCTAGCAGCCACCCAGAACACATTCAGACCCTAGCAATGACCCAGAACACACTAACAACCACCCAGAACACCCTAGCAACCTCCAAGCAACGACCCAGAACACCCTAGCAACCACCCAGAACACCTTCAAACCCTAGCAACCTCCTAGCAACGACAGAGAACACCCTAGCAGCCACCCAGAACACATTCAGACCCTAGCAATGACCCAGAACACCCTAGCAACCACCCAGAACACCTTCAGACCCTAGCAACCTCCTAGCAATGACCCAGAACACCCTAGCAACCACCCAGAACACCTTCAGACCCTAGCAACCTCCTAGCAACGACACAGAACACCCTAGCATAGATAGATCGATAGATAGATGGATGGACAGACGGATAGATGGATAGATTGACAGATAGATAGATAGACAGACAGATGGATAGATGGACAGATGGATGGATAGATAATGACATCACTGAAGTGTGTGTCACTCGCTGGGATCCTCTCGACACCAGCGGCTGCAGCCGATGAGAAGTGACAGTGAGCCAGAGGAGAGCCGTACGGTCACATGACTCACACCGGCCCACAGGCCACAGTTCACACTCATGCGCTGGTGAGAAACAATGACACACAATCTGAGTCTTCCTCTCGCTTCATACGCTCTCTTTCTCCCTGTGTCCATGTTTCCGCTCTCGTCCTCTAACACACAGCAGTGTTTCAGGAGCTCACGTTACACTCCCCCAACATTTGCCCTCCGCATTGATTTCTATAAATGGAACATTGATTGTGAGCAAAGTTCAGGAAACGCAGCCAAAACTCCACCCTGAGCAAACGCTCTGAGCCGAAGACCAGCGACACACATACAGAACAGCTCGAGTTTCACTGCTTACTGCACTCACACTGAGTGGACATTAGTTATTAAAACTAAGGCTTCACTGTGTTCATGTAAATGTGAGCATCATTAACGACAGCCCTATATTGATCAACCAATGTGGTTCACACGACCATATTAATACAGTATCAGGAAACAGTCGTGACTTGGTTAGTTTCTCCAACGATGCATCGTACAGATCGGGGAGTGTTTGATACACCAGACGCTTCCGTCTCTGATCTCTTTCCTCTGATCCTTCAGTTTGAAGGGCAAAGGAGACGTCGCGAGATCAGACAGTCCATCTCTCTGGAGTTACTGAAGGGAGGAATATAATCGCCACAAACAAACACTAATTGGAAGCTAATTTTGTTAGCTCTTGCCTGGCTGATTTATGGCCTCCGGGCCGGTATGAATAATTAACAGGCGTGGCGCGCAACTCCGGGCACTGGACGCGTATGACAATAATGAGATGAAAAATATGAGCGCTGTTTACCCGAGCAAAACCAAGACAAATACACTGGAAAAATCTGTACAAATGATAGAGTACATTTTACAAGAAAATACTACTTCAAAATGTGCCACTGTTTGTGAAATTTGCTAGCAATTTCTGAGTGAAAATAGTTTCAAAGTGAATTAAACTGAAATTTTGAGGTAGAAAAATAGTATTTTCTTGTAATCTGTACTTCAATAATCTTTCAAAAAATAATTTTTTTTTTACACTGAATAAAGTCTATTTTTTTAGAAAATATAGTGAATTTAAAACAATTTCTGTTTATGCTTTTAAATATATTTTGTTTTGTTTTAGGGTCTAATCCATAAATATGTCTTTACCCTGGGTTAGATCCTATAAACAAACAAAATATTAAAAAACAAAAACAGAAATTATAATTTAATTCACTATTTTATCTAAAAAAAAAATAAATAAAAAAACAGATTTTATTCACTGTAAAATAATAACATTTTTTTTGTAAATAATCCAAAGATTATTGAAGTACTATTTACAAGAAAATACTATTTTTCTACCTCCAAATTTCACGTTTAATTCAATGTGTAACTTGCCATTTCTTTATAATTATTTATGAAATTTACTAGCCATTTCTGATTAAAATCCAACACCAATTTTTTTCAGTGTATAAATTTACTCTGGATTAGACCCTAAAAACATAAATAGAAATTGTTTTAGAAAAAAAAGATAAATAATTGTATTTAATTCACTATGTATATATATATATATATATATATATATATATATATATATATATATATATATATATATATATATAAATATAAATACACACACATGCATGTATATATTTAAGAAAACTATGTTTTTATAAAAAAATATATTTATATATAAGATAAATTATATATACAGTATATACATGCAAATATTTCTTATATGTGTGTGTATTTATTTATATATATATATATATATATATATAAATAAAATATAATTATACACAGTACACACACATATATTATGTAAACACAAACTTTTATTTTGGTTGCGATTAATCACGATTAATTTTTCCCAAGCACTAATATTATATATATATATATATATATTTATTTTATTTTTTTATTTATTTATTTTTTATTTTTTATTTTTTTTAATGCATAAAAATATTCAAAATCCAGGTCACATGATTTCAAGTAATCAGGCCTGTAACACACCAATTATTACAAAAAAAATACTACAGTTAAAAAAAAAATATATATATATATATATATTGATGCTTATTGATGTATGTGCTGCTTCTCTCATCCTCTTCTTCCTCTCATTTAACAAGCGAGAGTTTGGCATAGAAAGACGGATTAGAAGAAGCGGAGGTGAAGAATGGCCGTTTTGACCGGATCTGTAAGAATGAAGGATGCTGGTGTGGACAGAGTCCGTCTCAGAGGACCGGCTGACATTTCACTGGTGTTTGTCTGACGGAGGTTACGGGACCGCCTGAAGTCTCTGAATGTCAGACTGTCCAGCAGATCTCCAGCGCTCGTTCTGAAGAAACACGCAAGACGACACCGCGGGTCACAGCGTTCTGCTCGAGCGATCAGGGGAATACAGAGAGATCATCGCGCCGACACCAGAACCGCACGCGCCCGAGACGCTACATATTTCATGAGGACAAATTTGCAAAACAGAACTTACAACACTGAATATTTCATGGAGTCTCGCGCTGCGCTGCGCGTTTATGGATTCTATACGCTGGTTATTAGAGCAGAAATAAAGAGTCGCACACACCTGAGCAGCAGAAGACACTAAACTTACCATGCATTAATATTTCATACTGGCAATCAAACTGTGTTCTGCATTTCTGTTTGAATGCATAAAGCTGTCATTTAAAAGTTTGGGTTCAGTGAGATTGTTTTGCTTTTATTCAGCAAGGATGGATTAAACTGATCAAAAGTGACAGTAAGAATATAATGCTGTTCTTCTGAACTCAACTCACATCAAATAATCCTGAAGAATAAAATACATCAGAGTTTCAACACTGATAATAATCATAAATGTCCTCATATGAGAATGATTTCAGAAGGATCATGTGACACTGAAGACTGGAGTAATGATGATAAATTCAGCTTATTATTATACTATTATAATTCAAACCATGCCACAGTTTTGTAATTGTTGCTTGTTTGTTTTTTTAAAGGGTCATAACATACACAGTTTCTGCCAGTCTCATGTTAATCTTGAGTATCTATAGAGTAGTGTTGATCCTTCATATCTCCCAAGAGTCTTTAGTTTATCATATTTATAAAAGACAGATACACTGTACCGATTCTTTCTGAAAACAGCCGAGTCCGTGGAGGCGTGCAGTGGGCGGAGCTAAAGAGACACACACACACACACACACACACTCTCTCTCTCTCTCTCTCTCTCTCACACACACACACACACACACACACACACACACACACACACACACATTATACGTTGGTGTTGTTCACATTATATGCACTTACGTGCCGATTGCCAACAAAACACACACATTTGATGCAGTTTCACTCACCGCCTGCGGTTTCCACTCATGACCGGGAACAAACACACACACTTGCAGAACTCCGGAAACACAAACTGCATCCACTGTTCCCTTAACGCTGGGTTATTTGGGAAGCTGAACAAGGTGATCTTTCCCTCACACCAGAAACACACTTCTTTAGTGACATTGTTGATCTCGTGTCTAAACACACAACGCCAGCGCCGCCGACGGCTCCCGTAACTCGAACAAAGCTCGTTGATGTGTGTGTGTATATGTGTGTGTGCTCATCCGGGAGAAGTGCCCATATAAGGAGTTCCGCCCTTTATGATGTCACACAGGGCCATACTCTGAAAAAAACTCCCAGAAGCTTGTTCTAATCCTGAAGGAGTGTGTTTGGCACAGAAATACTCCGTCACACGTCCAACTCGTGTTTTGAAATGTTGTCCATGTTTATCATGAGAATCAACTCTTTAACTGTGTGAATAAGGGAGAATGCAGGAAATAGCATTAGACATCCCCATTTAACTGTCACTGTACACTATATGTATAGTCAAATATAATCAGGTGACTGGAAAAACTGGAAAACGTGTCCATATACATGAACACTGGAGTCTGTCTGCATGCATACGACGCCATGAATGCGTTCAGGGTCGCAGGATGGACAGACGGAGTGAAGGATGATAGAAATGGCAGCCGTTAAATGGCAGCAAGCGCCCAGCGGTGTTCGGTCCCTCCATGCGCCGCTTGTCTGCTCGGATCCGTCACGGTCAGAGACGCAGCACCTCCGGAGACGAGCTGCCAGCGCCCGCGGTGACCTTTACCCCTCCATCACACGGCCTTACCCCCCTCGTCCGTCAGAGTCGCTGCTTATCGCTCAGAGAAGACCCCGCAGACGCCACATCACAAACCCCATCATCATCATCATCATCATCATCATCATCATCATCTCCTGAGGCTCCGCGCGCTGAACCAGTTCCTCCATATTTAATGTCCTGCTCACAGACATGATCATATCACAAATCTCCCCTAAACGCTGTTGATCGTTCCTTCCAGCAAACAATTAGAAGCTCACACTGTTGACTAAAGGTGAAACACTGTCCGCTCAGCAGTTTCTGAAGTTTAATGGCTTTGATGGGTCACATTTCACCCACAAATCAATACAATTAAATTAAGACATTACACTTTGTCTTGACAAGAACATGTGCAGGTCATATTTCACCCTCAAATCAGAAGAAAAACACAAAGGAAAAAATGCTAACGCTTTACATTAAGCTCCATTAGTTAATGTTACCTGATGTGTTAACTATCATTAACTAACAGTGTTACAGTATTTATTCATCTCTGTTAACGTTAGTTAATAAAAATACAACAGTTCATTGTTCGTTATTATTAGTTCAGATCCATTAAATAATATTAACAGGTACAACTTTTGATTTGAATAATATAGAGTATATAAATATAAATATATGCAAAAAAAGAACTAAAAAAAAAGTGTGTAAATAAATAAATAAATATAATATTTATATATATTTTTTATTTAAAAAAATGCAACAAAAAAAGTATGTGTAAAATAAATAAATATATCATTTAATATAAATAATATTACATTTAGTATATTTTTTCCACATACTTTTTTTGCTTTTTTTTGCATTTTACATCACTATAATGAGAATTGGAAGGTAAATTTGCTTAAATCCCATAAAGATAATGTCACAATGCAAAACAATAGTCATTAATGCTTCATTTGCTTCATGCAAAATATAATTTCTTGCATATTTCTATTGATTTGGGGGTGAAATATGATCTGGACACGCTCTTGACAATAATTAGAATGCAAAGAATGCAAGTAAATTTGATTATTTATCACTAAATGATGAAAATTAAACTCACAATGCTGTAACAATTCATTCAAATCTATACATTTAAGGCAAAGACTAACATGATGCATAACTGATAAATTACATATTGTTTATGATATACCGTTATAATAACATATCAAATAATATATTCTTGCTGTAACAATGCATGAAAATAATGCCATTTTCTTTATGCAAAATATAATTTCTTGCAAACTGGGGGTAAAATGTGACCTGGACATGTTCTTGAGAGATTTCATGAGATTCATCCCTAAATCTGGACACAGAAATCCCCTCCTGACCTCACGTCAAGACTCCTGCCACCTGTCAATCATCTCAGTCTTGTGGATTAAGACATACCATAAATGCAAAGATGGAAAGGGAAGAATTAGAGAGTGATGTTTAAGAGGATAACCGGACCAGGGTCACCGTCTTAATCTCCACACCAGAAACACTTATAATCTGGGCTGATATTACCGGAGATGTCAGACAATACACCAGCATCTAATCCTGACCTGCTTTCACCGGAGCCCGAGGACGAGGAAAATAGCGTCTCATGAATAACAGACAATTATTCAAAGAGAGAATTTCCATATTTCCACTCTACATGTGCTCTAAACAGGGTTTATTATCATGCAGACGCCGAAGAGCCTAATGGATCAGAGCGTTTTGCACTAAAGTTGACTGAATAACGTCATCTGAATTACATCTCACTCGCTGCATGATTTCTGGAGCGTTGATGCCATTTTTACATTGCTGAAAAAAACAAGTGGACGGAATAGGTTTGACCACTACTAACACTACTGAAAATACCTTAAAAAGCATTTAAACTTGGGAGTGTCTTCATAGAAACACCTACATTTACTGGAAAACGCCTCCTGAAGAATGTCAGGGCAGTAACACACACTGGTGAAATGCATTGTTATTGTTTTAAAGTTCCCTATAATGCTGTTGTAAAGCTTCCTGATGTTGTTCTGGCGTCTCTACAGCAGGTTCTCATGCATTAACGTCAAACACACTTTAATTCTCTCATAATATCCACTGACGCATCACCACATTTCTCAGAGTCTGAAACGCTTCGTTTGAAGATTCAGTCTCTCTAAGCTCCGCCTCTCTGAGAGCTGCTCTGCTGTGATTGGTCAGAAAGCAAGCGCTCATTATCATATCTGAATCTCAGCTCTTGACACACACAGTGATACGAACAGTAACGATGGCGTGGGTTTGACCGTCTCAATCTCAGCAGAAAACAGCGTCTTCTCCACATGAACAACACCAACCAAACTCTTCCAGTCTCAGACACAGCTACAGTGTGTGAGGGCGGGGCAAAGAGACGCTGTTCAGCCAATCAAGACCAGAGGCGGACATTATGCAAATTAGCTTCATTGTTACAATGTAACAGGAAGTGAGACTGGAATTAATGACTAGAGCCCGACCGATATGGGTTTTTGGGGGCCGATACCGATATTAGGGAGTAAAAAAAAGTCAGATATCGATATATCGGCCGATATTCTTTGTGTGTATATTATAGTACATATATTAAAGTACACTTTTCCATTGGTGTGTCCAAACTTTTGACTGGTACTGTATATAGAATGCAGTATATACATAATATACATACATTGTACATAAATACAACAGAACAAACATACAAATGAAAAACAGTTCTTTTCATGTTTTTCATGTAGGTCTAAACTAGATTTTCAGGTACAGAAATAGTGATCAAATGTAAAATATCACTTCATAATCTTCAGTGTATAAATATAGATTAACCCTAATTAAAGTTATTCAGTCAAGAGCCGTGAGTGATTTTTTTTTCTATCTTTTATTATCTCGTCTTTTATGAGAAAACGCTTCCCTGCCATTGACAAGATTTTTCCATGTTTTCACTGTAATACGGTAGGGGCCGCTATTACACATCTGTGTTTTCACTGTAATACGGTAGGGCCGCTATTACACATCTGTGTTTTCACTGTTATACGGTAGGGGCCGCTATTACACATCCGTGTTTTCACTGTAATACGGTAGGGGGCGCTATTACACATCTGTGTTTTCACTGTTATACGGTAGGGGCCGCTATTACACATCCGTGTTTTCACTGTTATACGGTAGGGGCCGCTATTACACATCCGTGTTTTCACTGTTATACGGTAGGGGCCGCTATTACACATCCGTGTTTTCCCTGTTATACGGTAGGGGCCGCTATTACACATCCGTGTTTTCCCTGTTATACGGTAGGGGGCGCTATTACACATCCGTGTTTTCACTGTTATACGGTAGGGGGCGCTATTACACATCCGTGTTTTCCCTGTTATACGGTAGGGGCCGCTATTACACATCCGTGTTTTCCCTGTTATACGGTAGGGGGCGCTATTACACATCCGTGTTTTCACTGTTATACGGTAGGGGCCGCTATTACACATCCGTGTTTTCACTGTAATACGGTAGGGGCCGCTATTACACATCCGTGTTTTCACTGTAATACGGTAGGGGCCGCTATTACACATCCGTGTTTTCACTGTAATACGGTAGGGGGCGCTATTACACATCCGTGTTTTCCCTGTTATACGGTAGGGGCCGCTATTACACATCCGTGTTTTCACTGTAATACGGTAGGGGGCGCTATTACACATCCGTGTTTTCACTGTTATACGGTAGGGGGCGCTATTACACATCCGTGTTTTCACTGTAATACGGTAGGGGCCGCTATTACACATCCGTGTTTTCACTGTTATACGGTAGGGGGCGCTATTACACATCTGTGTTTTCACTGTAATACGGTAGGGGGCGCTATTACACATCTGTGTTTTCACTGTTATACGGTAGGGGGCGCTATTACACATCTGTGTTTTCACTGTAATACGGTAGGGGGCGCTATTACACATCCGTGTTTTCACTGTTATACGGTAGGGGGCGCTATTACACATCCGTTTTTTCACTGTTATACGGTAGGGGCCGCTATTACACATCTGTGTTTTCACTGTAATACGGTAGGGGGCGCTATTACACATCTGTGTTTTCACTGTAATACGGTAGGGGGCGCTATTACACATCTGTGTTTTCACTGTTATACGGTAGGGGGCGCTATTACACATCTGTGTTTTCACTGTAATACGGTAGGGGGCGCTATTACACATCTGTGTTTTCACTGTTATACGGTAGGGGGCGCTATTACACATCCGTTTTTTCACTGTTATACGGTAGGGGTGCTATTACACATCTGTGTTTTCACTGTTATACGGTAGGGGCGCTATTACACATCCGTGTTTTCACTGTTATACGGTAGGGGGCGCTATTACACATCTGTGTTTTCACTGTAATACGGTAGGGGGCGCTATTACACATCTGTGTTTTCACTGTTATACGGTAGGGGGCGCTATTACACATCTGTGTTTTCACTGTTATATGGTAGGGGGCGCTATTACACATCTGTGTTTCCCTGTTATACGGTAGGGGTGCTATTACACATCTGTGTTTTCACTGTTATACGGTAGGGGCGCTATTACACATCCGTGTTTTCACTGTTATACGGTAGGGGGCGCTATTACACATCTGTGTTTTCACTGTAATACGGTAGGGGGCGCTATTACACATCTGTGTTTTCACTGTTATACGGTAGGGGGCGCTATTACACATCTGTGTTTTCACTGTTATATGGTAGGGGGCGCTATTACACATCTGTGTTTCCCTGTTATACGGTAGGGGGCGCTATTACACATCCGTTTTTTCACTGTTATACGGTAGGGGCCGCTATTACACATCCGTGTTTTCACTGTAATACGGTAGGGGCGCTATTACACATCCGTGTTTTCACTGTTATATGGTAGGGGGCGCTATTACACATCTGTGTTTCCCTGTTATACGGTAGGGGGCGCTATTACACATCTGTGTTTTCACTGTTATACGGTAGGGGGCGCTATTACACATCTGTGTTTTCACTGTTATACGGTAGGGGGCGCTATTACACATCTCCTGAACGAGTACAGAATCTCCTGATCAAAACTCAGGCGAAGAAGCAGAAACGAGCGATCTCTAATAAGCAGATTCATATGTAAAATAACGCGATCATCAACATTAAACAGCATATAAATCAAAACTGCCTAAAGTTATTGAATGAAATGTCGCCCCAGGACGAGCTCTAGGACTGAAGCTTTGGGGTGTTGATGGACTTGATCTGTGTTTGATCATCGCTCTGAATCCTATCTGTATGTAAGTTAGTCGTGATTTTCTCAGCTTTTTGCTCAAAATGTTGCTTTTTTCATGAAACTAACCCACATTCAAGTGTTGATGAAAAGAGCATGCATGAAGCTAGAATAAAACAAAGGGTCTGTTCTTTCTTTTGATATAGTGCATGTTCAGATATTCATACAAGATATTCTGTGGGCCATGAAACTTGTGAAAATGACCAAAAACGCTGGCAAATTTCATGTTTACGTTCACTTAAGACATAACCGAATATGTTTACGATGATACTCAACAAGACAGGCATTTTGACATAATTTTGTGTGAATATTTGCACGCTGTGAGACGCGTGGGCGCGCGTTCATATCTGCGGCATATACGCCGATGCCGATATATCTGCGACAGGCTCATATCGGCCGATAAAATCAGCTCTATTGCTGACGACTCATTTCAGTTCAGAATTGAAACAATAACTCCATATATCTGAACTTTGAAACTTTGCAGAGCTTTTACACTCACTAACACTGCATTAAAGGGAATATCTGAAAAGTGTAATTGAAGAACACATCACAGTAACAATTTTTAAAAATGAAAACAATGTGCAAAAACTCTTTTTGGTCCTAAAAACAGGCACCATTTTCTTTTGATATGAAGGTGAAATGTGAACTGTTCTTCATGACATTCATCCCAAAGTCTCACAACAGCGGGAGTGTCTCCATGGCGACACCAACATTTACTGGAAAACGCCTCCTGAAGAATCTCAGGGCAGTAACTCACACTGGTGAAGTGCATGTGGGCAGAAACACACTCATCTGTGTTTTACTGAGACACTGAGTCCTACAGCTCTGCTGACTGGGACGTTTCCTCACTGAGGTTTATTAAAAAGGGCTGTGGAGTTAAAGCCAAGATCCCGACGGAGAACAACGGACAGCAAGCCTCCCCGAGAGAGCTGAAGCAATGCTTCCCAGGAGAACCACAAATGATGAAATCACACACACACACACACACACACACACACATGTCTGATGCGAGCGCTGTAATCAATAAGGCAACAAATGAACCTGCACAATTGACTTCAGCTTGTTCATTCATTATTAACGGCTCAGACTAAATGAACTTAAATTGAAGTAGCAGGCGTTTGACAGCCCTGAGCTTCTCATTTAGCATTCAGCAACAAATCTCAATGTGAAGCACAGACACAGCTCCCAAGACGCTTCAGGACACCGCCGTTAGCAACCAAAGGTTGGACACCATTTCCTCTCAGAGAGAAATAACTGCAGAAGTTCTTCAAGTTTTGAGATTTCGCTCATAATCGTAACGATTTTAGTATCATTGAGATCAGGCATAACATTATGACCGGTGAAGTGAATAACACTGATGATCTCTTCATCACGGCTCCTGTTAGTGGGTTGGATATATTAGGCAGCAAGTGAACATTTTGTCCTCAAAGTTGACGTGTTAGAAGCAGGAAAAATGGGCAAGCGTAAGGATTTGAGTGAGTTTGACAAGGGCCAAATTGTGATGGCTAGACGACTGGGTCAGAGCATCTCCAAAACTGCAGCTCTTTTGGGGTGTTCCCGGTCTGCAGTGGTCAGTATCTATCAAAAGTGCTCCAAGGAAGGAACAGTGGTGAACCGGCGACAGGGTCATGGGCGGCCAAGGCTCATTGATGCACGTGGGGAGTGAAGGCTGGCCCGTGTGGTCCGATCAAACAGACGAGCTACTGGAGCTCAAGAAGTTAATGCTGGTTCTGATAAAAAGGGGTCGGAATACACAGTGCATTGCAGTTTGTTGTGTATGGGGCACAACAACGAGTTTGAGGTGTTGACTTGGCCTCCAAATTCCCCAGATCTCAATCCAATCGAGCATCTGTGGGATGTGCTGAACAAACAAGTCCGATTCATGGAGGCCCCATCTCGCAACTTACAGGACTTAAAGGATCTGCTGCTAACATCTTGGTGCCAGATACCACAGCACACCTTCAGGAGTCTAGTGGAGTCCATGCCTCGACGGGTCAGCAAAAGGGGGACCAACACAATATTAGGAAGGTGGTCATAATGTTATGCCTGATCGGTGTACTATTACAGTTCATTTTTATTTTATTTGTATGTTCTCCCTTCTCATTTTAGATAACGCTGTAGTGGTGTGTTGTCATTTTATTATTTTTTTTAAATGTCTATATACCCTGTGAGGACTCTTAACCGAGATGTGTGTGTCGTGTTCTGCGTTTATAAGAGTTTTCAACTGCTTATTTTGTGTTCCAGCTCACAGAAACCAGGTCACACGGCACAACTTCTTCCGAAGGTTTTCCGATGCATCAGACGCAATAATTGGAGCTATCAGCGATACATCAAAAGAAATCCCTGTGGGAACTGCAGCGGATTCAAGGTTCGTCTTTCTGGAGAGTTAATTAAGATCTGAGCTCAAAGGGACACTTGAGTGTTTGGGTGTCAAACTAAAGAGTAAATCTGAATGAAACAGACCCTATGATGCCTTTTCTCACATCTTCATCTCTCTTTAGTATGTGATGTTGCTGTCTGAGCATGAAAAAGCTCTATATCAGTGTCACTAGCCAAGTTTCCATCCACTGTTTCCACTGTTTTGTTGTCGACAAAGTGAATATGCAAAAAAAAGACTGAAATCTGCCGTCTCCAGCCTGTTTCCATCCAATTGGCCTTTTACCGATAAAATGTGCGCAATGACGTCATCTAGGGCTGCACGATTATGACAAAAATCATAATTCTTGATTATTCCCTTGAAACTGTAATTATTAATTATGATTATCACAATTTACATTGAATAGCTTTATGCCATTGTTTGAAGCGACTGCATGCCATATTATTATATCAAAATAAATACGCTGAAAACACTCTTCCTGAAAAACTTTTATTGCTTTTCTATAGCATTAAGCCTCAAATATACATTTTTTTATTTTTATTTAAAGAAACCGAAACAAAGTAAAAATATGCATGGTATTATAATGTTATACTAAAATTAAATGGGAAAAAACCCGTAGTATTTTTTATTATTAATTATTTTTTATTACACACACACACACACACACTCTCGCACACACAGTCTCGCACACACGCACACACACTCTCGCATACACACACACCCTCGCACACACACACACTCTCTCACACACACACACTCTCTCACACACACACACTCTCTCACACACACACACTCTCTCTCACACACACACTCTCTCTCACACACACACTCTCTCTCACACACACACTCTCTCTCACACACACACACACACACTCTCTCACACACTCTCTCACACACACTCTCTCACACACTCTCTCACACACTCTCTCACACACACTCTCTCACACACACACACACTCTCACACACACACACACACACTCTCACACACACACACACTCTCACACACACACACTCTCTCACACACACACACTCTCTCACACACACACTCTCACACATTCTCTCTCACACATTCTCTCTCACACACACACTCTCTCACACACACACTCTCTCACACACACACACACACTCTCACACACTCTCTCTCACACACTCTCTCTCACACACTCTCTCTCACACACTCTCTCTCACACACTCTCTCTCACACACTCTCTCTCACACACTCTCTCTCACACACACTCTCTCTCACACACACTCTCTCACACACACACACACTCTCTCACACACACACACACACTCTCTCACACACACACACTCTCTCACACACACACACACTCTCACACTGTAAAAATATGCATGGTATTATAATGTTATATCGTATCTTTCACATCCCAAATATTTGTAAAATACAGAGAGTAATGAGACGATTGAAATTCACTGCTTACTATTTTCACGAATTATAGGCCTATTACTAAATTATGAAATATTAATCAGAAGAAGAAGTGGGACAGCTGGTGCATGAACAGCCTTTATGTGATGAAACCATGGGTTTGAGCTCGTTTGTTCTGTATGCAACATTTTATAACCCATAAAAAAGATTGGTACAGTAAAATGTTTGTGATGTAGCAATAATCTTTAGCGTAAGCCTTGAACATGCAGTCGCGGTCTGACAAGACGAGAACACGTATTCAGATCATTCACACCAAACACAGATATTCGCTCTGGTTTCAGAGTTCAATAAAACTCAAATCCATCAATACCATCAAATCCATCAAAAACATCAAATCCATCAAATCCATCAATACCATCAAATCCATCAATACCATCAAATCCATCAATAAAACTCAAAAACATCAAATCCATCAAAAACATAAAATCCATCAATAACATCAAATCCATCAAATCCATCAATACCATCAAAAACAAATCCATCAATACCATCAAAAACATCAAATCCATCAATAACATCAAATCCATCAATAACATCAAATCCATCAATACCATCAAATCCATCAAAAACATCAATACCATCAATACCATCAAATCCATCAAATCCATCAAAAACATCAAATCCATCAATACCATCAATAACATCAAATCCATCAAAAACATCAATACCATCAATACCATCAAATCCATCAAAAACATCAAATCCATCAATAAAACTCAAAAACATCAAATCCATCAAATCCATCAAAAACATCAAATCCATCAAAAACATCAAATCCATCAAATCCATCAATAAAACTCAAAAACATCAAATCCATCAATAAAACTCAAAAACATCAAATCCATCAAATCCATCAAATCCATCAAAAACATCAAATCCATCAATACCATCAAATCCATCAATAAAACTCAAAAACAAACATCAAATCCATCAATAACATCAAATCCATCAATAACATCAAATCCATCAAATCCATCAATAAAACTCAAAAACAAACATCAAATCCATCAATACCATCAATACCATCAAATCCATCAAAAACATCAAATCCATCAATACCATCAAAAACATCAAAAACATCAAATCCATCAATACCATCAATACCATCAAAAACATCAAATCCATCAATAACATCAAATCCATCAAATCCATCAAAAACATCAAATCCATCAAAAACATCAAATCCATCAAATCCATCAATAAAACTCAAAAACATCAAATCCATCAAATCCATCAAAAACATCAAATCCATCAATACCATCAAATCCATCAATAAAACTCAAAAACAAACATCAAATCCATCAATACCATCAAATCCATCAAAAACATCAAATCCATCCATACCATCAATACCATCAAAAACATCAAATCCATCAAAAACATCAAAAACATCAAATCCATCAAATCCATCAAATCCATCAAAAACATCAAATCCATCAAATCCATCAATAAAACTCAAAAACATCAAATCCATCAAATCCATCAAAAACATCAAATCCATCAAAAACATCAAATCCATCAATAAAACTCAAAAACATCAAATCCATCAATAAAACTCAAAAACATCAAATCCATCAAATCCATCAAAAACATCAAATCCATCAATACCATCAAATCCATCAATAAAACTCAAAAACAAACATCAAATCCATCAATACCATCAAATCCATCAATAAAACTCAAAAACAAACATCAAATCCATCAATACCATCAAATCCATCAATAAAACTCAAAAACAAACATCAAATCCATCAATACCATCAAATCCATCAAAAACATCAAAAACATCAAATCCATCAATACCATCAAATCCATCAATACCATCAATACCATCAAAAACATCAAATCCATCAAAAACATCAAATCCATCAATAACATCAAATCCATCAAATCCATCAAAAACATCAAATCCATCAAAAACATCAAATCCATCAAATCCATCAAAAACATCAAATCCATCAAATCCATCAAAAACATCAAATCCATCAAAAACATCAAATCCATCAATAAAACTCAAAAACATCAAATCCATCAATAAAACTCAAAAACATCAAATCCATCAAATCCATCAAAAACATCAAATCCATCAATACCATCAAATCCATCAATAAAACTCAAAAACAAACATCAAATCCATCAATACCATCAAATCCATCAATAAAACTCAAAAACAAACATCAAATCCATCAATAACATCAAATCCATCAATAAAACTCAAAAACAAACATCAAATCCATCAATACCATCAAATCCATCAAAAACATCAAAAACATCAAATCCATCAATACCATCAAATCCATCAAAAACATCAAAAACATCAAATCCATCAATACCATCAATACCATCAAAAACATCAAAAACATCAAATCCATCAATACCATCAAAAACATCAAATCCATCAAATCCATCAATAACATCAAATCCATCAATAACATCAAATCCATCAAATCCATCAAAAACATCAAATCCATCAAATCCATCAAAAACATCAAATCCATCAATAACATAAAATCCATCAAATCCATCAAAAACATCAAATCCATCAAATCCATCAATAAAACTCAAAAACATCAAATCCATCAATACCATCAAATCCATCAATAAAACTCAAAAACAAACATCAAATCCATCAATACCATCAAATCCATCAATAACATCAAATCCATCAAATCCATCAATAAAACTCAAAAACAAACATCAAATCCATCAAAAACATCAAATCCATCAAAAACATCAAATCCATCAAATCCATCAAATCCATCAAAAACATCAAATCCATCAAAAACATCAAATCCATCAAATCCATCAAAAACATCAAATCCATCAATAACATCAAATCCATCAAAAACATCAAATCCATCAAATCCATCAAATCCATCAAAAACATCAAATCCATCAATAACATCAAATCCATCAAAAACATCAAAAACATCAAATCCATCAATAACATCAAATCCATCAAAAACATCAAATCCATCAAAAACATCAAATCCATCAAATCCATCAAAAACATCAAATCCATCAATAACATCAAATCCATCAATACCATCAAATCCATCAATAACATCAAATCCATCAAAAACATCAAATCCATCAAAAACATCAAATCCATCAATAACATCAAATCCATCAAAAACATCAAATCCATCAAATCCATCAAAAACATCAAATCCATCAATAACATCAAATCCATCAAAAACATCAAATCCATCAAATCCATCAAATCCATCAAATCCATCAATAACATCAAATCCATCAAAAACATCAAATCCATCAAAAACATCAAATCCATCAATAAAACTCAAAAACAAACATCAAATCCATCAATAACATCAAATCATTTTCTCTCTCAGAGATGCAGCTGTGACCTAAACGTATTATTTGTGTAGTCATATTTAACTTTATTGAATGTACAGAGATGCCGTCAAGAGCTTTTTGGATTCAACGCACTTTATTTTTTCTAATTTGTTTAAGATAAAATTATTTTATTAACAAGTGTGATGTTTGTGATTTTCATTTGTCAAGTATCAGATCCTGCCCATGACATCATGATTTATGGCATTAATTCAGATACTTTATTTCTGTCAGTATTGAAACTCTCAGCTTTCCTTCGTTTGACAGACGCCACGTTTTTATTTTTGACGAGCTGACGAGGCGTTATATTTTCCTCATCCATTTTGAAACAAAACTTTATTATATATTATTAAATTGTAGGCTCTATTTTTATTAACAAGCGTCATGATTTTTGTACTTCGTTATAAAGACTTTAGATCAATACTTGATCATCAATATTCAGAAACGGTTAGCTATTGTTTTTCTGATTAATTTATTAGATTGTAAAAAACAGACAAAATTACAAAAATAAGGATGAATAATGTTTGAGAGGCAACAGGTCTTATTCTTAATTTCTTACCAATAGTAATAAAATCATTTAATTTACAATTTAATAATATGAATATAATAGATTTAATGCGCCTTTGAACTACAGAGAAACGAACGCGGGCGCTAATTCTGTCATGTGACGCCACATTAAAGCCCTTTCTCTCGACAAAAAGTGTTTTCACTTCTACTTTTTTGCGACATCTGAAGTATCGACATTTTATATGCTAAAAAAGATTTGCAAAAAATTATGATAATTGGCATTTCCATCAGCTATATCGGTAAACATTTTGATGCGCTACACCTTTTTTCGCAAAAAAAATCCTTGGATGGAAACCTGGCTACTGTTCCTGAACTCCTGAAACGCCTCATTATAATAATTAATGCGCAGAATAAAGGGGCGGGGCCTGGTTGAGTTAGTTAGTCGTGTGTTGAAACTGGCGGTTATGGTAAGGGGCGGGGCATTTCCCAAACACCAATCACAACACACCGCTCCAGCCGACCAATCAGAGCACAATGTGCTTTTCAGAAGGAGGGGCTTCATAGAGACAGGAACTAAACAGAGCGTTACTGACAGACTGGGGAGAGAGGAGCCGCAACAATGGAGAATATGAGGGAATAATCAACATTCAAGCAGGAAAACCTGCTCTAGTAGAGCCAGAAAGGGCGTAATATGCACACATGCATGCGAGCGGCTGGGAATCCGAGGTAAACATGCACAGATGACGGATCTGAGGGCCTGCACTGAAAAGATCAGAAGCTGTGGAGGGGGTGGAACTCCGAAGGGTCCCGACCCGGAGAAACACGCAGCAGGTGGTTTGACAGCGTGCCACACACACACACACACACAGAGGCAAATGCCTGTGAAAGGTCAGCGCTGACACGCCGTCCCTGATGGAGACACAATCCAGTGCCGTGCGGATCTGTGCCGTGTTGTGCCGGAGTGATATTCCCACAGCTCTCCTGCAGAGAGAAGGTCACGTCCGGCCCGCAGCGCCACTGAAGTCCTGCTCACCGTCACTCTCAAAGGTCTCGTCCCGCGAGCGCGAGCTGAGAATCTGCCTCTGTATCGCAGCTTCAACTCTAACTGTGTCACATAAACAAACCATTTGTGAACACTGTTAGCCGTGAAAAAGACCAGAGGTTTCTACAAACACTCTCACACTCACACGCACACACTCTCTCTCTCTCACACACACTCTCACACACACGCACACACGCGCGCTCACACGCACTCGCACACTCACACACACTCACACACACTCACACACACACACACACACACACTCACACTCACACTCACACTCACACTCACACTCACACACACACTCACACTCACACTCACACTCACACTCACACACACACACACACACACTCACACTCACACTCACACTCACACTCACACTCACACTCACACACACACACACACACACACACACACACACACACACACACACTCACTCTTTGAAGCAGAACTGCTGAAGGAGCTTTAAGAGTAAAGCCAAATGTTTTTGGGACACACATTATTGTGCCTGTAATCTCACATACACCGATCCCATAATTACAGCCTCACTTCCCATTCTGTCCTGGGATGAAGGTCTGTGTGTAAAAGCGCTGACGGGTGATTTTCACGAGGAATAACAGCTGTGTGTTCAGTAATCTGTGCCATGTGGCCTAACACACACATAGAGACTCAGCAAAACTGCACTTAAGCGCAAGAGGCTGAGAATGCTGCAAATGTCCCACTGTCTTTATAATCACAGGCCTGTCGCGGGAGAACCGACGGGAATGAACTCTTGCTCTGCGCTGATGAGGGCTCGTCCCTGCGCCGTGGCATTTTGAACACTATCTGTTGAGCTCTGCATCTGTCATGCCCGGCACTCTTTGCAATTTAAGTGTCAGAGAGACGGAGATTGAGCGCAAGGGCCGTGGAAATGGATCGGTCCATGACGGGATGACATCAGGTCCGGCCTCCTCTTTAGAGACGGAACGGCCCACCGGAGGAGATCCGGGATGCAGGTTTGGGAGCATTGACTGCTGCCAAACTGCTGACAGAAACACACACATCCTCCCTTTGACAGCAATTAGCAGTGTCACAGTTTCATTAAAGCTTCAGCGTTCAGCCTCTCCCGCTTCTTTAGAGCAGAGATAATAGGACGTCTCTCCGCGCGGATACAGTCAGGCTTTGTTCAGGAAGTGGCGTGAAGTTGATCTCATGGATACAGCAAGTATCAGGGGTTTGAGGGAAACGCATTGTGATTTTAATGAAATAAATATACGGCCAGCGTGTGTGTGAAGAGCGGCTCTGTGGTCAGGAGTAAACGCTGCTCCGTCTGAAACACTGCGAGTTTGAGTCGCTTATAACGTGAGTTTGAAAAAACAGCAAAAGACAACGTTTAATAACAGTTTTACTCACTTCATATCGTCAGGCGAGTGTTTGTGAGCTGATGTGGCTTCTCATCACAGAACGAGGCAGACGATGAGTTACTCTATAGCATTCTATACAGTGATGAATGTCGATTAGCACTGCAGTATAATATACTTTATTATTATGGAAATACCCGAGAAGGCTTGAAGAACTCAAACACACCAAATCTCGTGTTTAATCAAAGCGGTTCTATCTTCTTTTTATTCAGCTACAGCGCGAGCTTCACATCAGGGGTTTCCTGAAGCTCATTATATGACTTCTCTCTGAGGTGTGTGTGGCGTTTCTGCTCGAAGGCGCCCTCTGGCCTCCAGTGTGAATGAAACATGAGTGTGTTTAGTGCCCAGCACTGCTCACTTCATCCTATTTTGGGTAAAAAATAGGAAAAATAATACTTCTCTAAATAAATGTATATGCCAATCCATATGTTTTTCTCCAGTGTACGGGAGTTTCCCCACAGTGGATGCATAAGAGGATCATATTTCATATTAAAGACATAGACTTGCTCTTGATTTTGCATACCTCCTGACAAAAATTAAGAAATTGATATCACAGATTTTTATAATAATAATAATAATAATAATAATAATATAATATTTTATAATAAATCCTTAGACATTTCTAGTGATTTTTAGTCATAGGCTGCCTGCATGTTAACAGGTAACCCTGCAGTTTTCTGTAAAATATATATTTTTATTATTATTATTATTATATTGTTATATTTATTCTTAAATACTCTATTTTTTATTTTTAATAATGAAAATGTTATTGTAATAGTAATATTTCTTATTTTGTTAAATATTATTTCATTAGTAAAAAAAATAAATTGCATTTTAAAAATCGCAAATCGCAATTTTAACCAGAAAAATGGCAATTAGATATTTTCCCCAAATATTTATCTAGATATATATAAAAATGAATAAATAATCTATATCAATATATATATATATACACACACACACATATACACACACACACACAAATGATTATATATTAATAACAATTTTCAAAATTAACAAAACAATTAACAAAATTCTTTGTAATAAATGAAATATTATATATTAAAACAAAGACACACAGACCACTAAGACCCCTTGAACGAGTAAAAACAGCAGATCAGGGGCTGATGGGAGAGAAACGGCCGAGGACAGGAATCAGCCGAAAGAGAGAGGTCAGAGTTCAGGTCGAGGCACTCGGGTCAACCGCTCCTGAATCTGAACGTCTTATAATCACGTGTCTGTGTTTCCCAGCGCAGGAGTGTGAGTGTGCGACGCTGTGTCCCGCTGTTCACCCTTCCCGTGACTGAACAGAGGCTGTGCCGCCCATGGCTGGACTCGATTAGCTGAGAGACCTTCCCGTTCAGTTCCAGCGCGTAAACCCTCCGCAGGGGCCCGGGGCCGCTTCACGCTCGAAAGCAACACTTAAGAATCTGACAACAAACCAAACGGCTTCAATTTAATCCATCTCCCAGTGTGAGAGGAGTTAGAGGTAAACATATGCCCTCATTATGTGCACTGCTGCATCTGGAGATTGTGTTTCACTGTGGATATACGCCGACGTTACACCGCTGAAGAACGGCAAACACCCGCTAATCACACACTCAACCCGTCCTGATATTACAGTCACAACAAAAACACACCATTACCTTCATACACGTTCACAATTGTTCACAATTTATCAGTGCAAACAAAGAGTTTGTCATCAACTACAGAACCGACTCACATTACGGCAGTGAACGCTTCTGCTTCATGTCAAGCTAGATCGTGAGGTTTGCCAAAGACCAAAAAAAGGGAGTTGGAGAGTTTGGAATATTTGGATGAGGCCGTCAGTATTGAGCAAAAGCCAATGACCCACTTACTCGTTCGTTTTAAAGCAAGTCTTACAAAATACCCTCCCTCTCAAGAGAGGCCAGCAAATTAGCCATGATGGGACGAAAACCACAGAACAAACACTCTCACTGCTGCATGATGGGAAACATCACGGCTAAACCCAAGAGAAGGGCGTCTCCTTCCACCAACACAACCCCGTTTAATGATGGAAATCAAGCGCTCATTATTGAAGAGAGAGAGAGAGAGAGAGAGAGAGACAGAGAGAGAGAGAGAGAGAGACAGACAGAGAGAGACAGAGAGACAGACAGAGAGAGAGAGAGAGAGAGAGACAGACAGAGAGAGAGAGAGAGAGAGAGACAGACAGAGAGAGAGAGTATATTTCAGGATTCTTTGATAAATAGAAATAGAACAGTGTTTATTTGAAATAGAATCTTTTGTAACATTATAAATGTCACGTTTGATCAATTTAATGCGTCCTTGATGAGTAAAAGTACTAATTTTACTTAACTTTTGAATGGTGGTGTATGACGGTTTCCACTTTTCAACACTGATAATAATCATAAATGTCAGCATATGAGAATGATTTGTGAAGGATCATGTGACACTGAAGACTGGAGTAATGATGATAAATTCAGCTTTGATCACAGGAATAAATTACACTTTACTATATATTCACATAGAGAACAGCTGATTTACACTGGAGTAATATTTCACTGTTTTACTGGATTTATGATCTAATAAACGCAGCTTTGGTGAGCAGAAGAGACTGATATAGTGTAATTTGGATATAATGTTAGACTGGCCGAATGAGCTCAATATTCTGTTCATCAAGAGCACACAAAGCTAAACGATCACAGTCATCCTCTCGTATTGCTCACAGTGGCGCTCGTGTGCTGATCTCAAACATGTGACCATCCAGACAGAGCAAGAGCGAGTGTGTGAGCGTGTGTGTGAGCGAGTGTGTGAGCGTGTGTGTGAGCGAGTGTGTGTGTGAGCGTGTGTGTGTGTGTGTGCACGTGTGTGAGTGTGAGTGTGTGTGTGTGTATGCGAGTGTGAGTGTGTGTGTGTGAGCGAGTGTGTGAACGTGTGTGAGCGTGTGTGTGCACGTGTGTGTGAGCGAGTGTGTGAGCGTGTATGAGCGAGTGTGTGAGCGAGAGCAGTGTGTGTGTGTGAGCGAGCGTGTGAGTGTGAGTGAGAGCGAGTGTGTGTGTGTATGAGCGAGTGTGTGAGCGAGAGCAGTGTGTGTGAGCGAGCGTGTGAGTGCAGTGTGTGTGTGTGTGTGTGTGTGTGTGTGTGTGAGTGAGAGCGAGTGTGTGTGTGTGTGTGAGTGAGCGAGTGTGTGAGCGAGTGCAGTGTGTGTGTGAGCGAGAGCAGTGTGTGTGTGAGCGTGTGTGTGTGTGTGTGTGTGTGTGAGCGAGAGCGAGTGTGTGTGTGTGTGTGTGTGTGAGCGAGAGCAAGTGTGTGTGTGTGTGTGTGTGTGTGTGAGTGAGAGCAGCGTCCGCTGTGAGGCAGCTCTGGGCTCTGTCCCTGTTAATGCAGCGCCTGTGGACTGGCCTGCGGCTCTTCAGCTCCAGCGGCCCGTGCGTCTCTCATCTCTTCTTCCTGCCTGTCCAAATGACCCTCCTCTCACAATCTGTGGGCTTTATCTGCACATGTGCCTGTCTGCATCTCGTCAGCGAGTGTCTTCACCTGCCAGCGATGCAGCCGCCACTCTCACAAACCCAGTTCAGATCCCAGACGCCAGTTCTTAGTCACTTCTGCTCGTCTTCAACTTCAACAAACAAAGTTGCCTGGGTTTTGTGAGATATGCTTGTTTTTTTGTCTCAGTTTGGGCAAGAAGTTGGAAGCACGGCTCTCGGGATCAGCCAAGAAGCGCCACACAGACTGATTCTCTTTTCTTCAATGATCTAAACAGGGATTTGCTTAATTTGGCATCTATTGGATTTCCCCAGCAGAGATGTGCCTCGTTTATCATTGTGGAGGCTCATTTCATGCTGGTGGCTCCTCTACAAGGCTTCTGAAGCGTCACGTACTGCGACGGCTCCACAAACCCTGCCATCCGTCGGGAAAGACACTAAAACTAATTCTGTGCTCCATTGGGAGGAGCAGTGCGATGTCCAACAAAACCTCACATACAATCCAAGACGACTGCGACACAGGAGCGACTGTCCAATCCAGAATGTTCACAGCTAACAGGGAACGTTCTCAGAACATTCTGCCAACGTTCTCTCAACGTTATGAACAAACGTTCTTCCAGTAACGCTAATAGAACATTCGTTCAACGTTATCTGCTCTTTGATAATGTTCTCAGAACATTCTCAACGTTATTAACAAACGTTCTTCCAGTAACGCTAATAGAACATTCGTTCAACATTATCTGCTCTTTGATAATGTTCTCAGAACATTCTCACCGTTATGAACAAACGTTCTTCCAGTAACGTTAATAGAACATTTGCTCAACGTTATCTGGTCTGTAATAAAACGTTACCACAAAAACACCATTTATACATCCTTCATGGAATGTTTTTTCCTAAAGAGTTTAGTTGGACGTTCATCTAATATTTTGGAACTCGCACCCCTCCTTTCTAACCACCAGTCAAATAGCTCAAAAATGATCATCTTTATTTACATAATTTATATATTTGCAAAATGTAACTATATTACCGCCCAGCTCTAATCTGATAAATGTGACTAAAAGGCTTGATTTGATGTTTTTTTGTCCATACAATGGAAGTCAATTGTCTGGTTCTCAACGTACAGTATCTTGTTTTGTGTTTCACAGGAGAAAGAAGGAAAGTCACAGAGGTTTGATGACATGGCGCTGAGTAAACGATGACAGACTTTCATCCAATCAGTTCCCAAAGGATAAAATCAGTTCCCGCCCTGCATTGTTTGAGTCGAGTCTTGTGTTTCACTTGAAAATACGGCAGCAGAAAGTGTAGTGGAAGCGGTTTCATGTCGACCGTATCACACCTGAACACGAAGCCACAGAAGCCCTGAATGTGTCTGGTTAACCCAGAGCGTTTTTATAAAGATCTCTCTCCTCCCGGTAACAAGTTTAGCCCCTAAAAACCTCAGCTGCTCTAATTTTGAAGAGCGTTCTTAACCTCACTTAACTTTGCCCACGCCACAAGAGATTCCCCCTCCGGTTCCTTGAAAACGTCCCTCCTCGTCTGCGCTCGTATAAATGGATGACATACATACAGGGTTTCATCCATCAAGAGCAGATGAAATATGAGGTGTTAAGGAGCGGACCATGTCCTGGGGCGCTTCATAAATCCATATATCCTTCCTGCTCGGAGAACAGTGACAATGACCCAAAAACAGGCTCATGAAACAAGTGCCAGAAGAAAAGCATGCCTGAGTCCTGATACGGCCGTCAGAACGGACACACACACAGCTAATAAAGAACGTTTGTTCACGTTAAGTTCTGAAAGTGTTACTTCTGAAGGTTCCATTTTTTTCAAATGTCTTACAAACGTTTTTTCTTGGTTACAGGAACGTTGAGGGAACATTCCATTTTGCAAACATTATCCACGTTATTCCTGACGAGCCGACTGCGTTTTGAATTATGGGTGGCACTTCCGGTTTGGGGAACTTCCATTCAAAAACACTGAAACGAGTCATTTCAAATCATAAGGTCGCCCTACAAATAAAGCTTATCCGTCAGTTCTACTGAATGAGCTGTCAATCCTTCATGTTTTATTACAGACATCATGAGAATAACGTAACGCTTGGCATTTTAACGTGACGTTATAACAAGAATATCTCTGGCAAGAGCTCTTTCCAGTCGCTGCTTTCGTTTCCTCGTGATTATTTTATTTTCCCCTTTTGTATTCTGCTGTAATAGTACGAAAAGGACAACATATACTGCATTTGTGGATCTCCTGATTTAATTTATGATATATCACATTAATAATTCACTGGAATGCACGAGGAATCTCTCGTTTTTCTCCTCAAATCCTCACGTCTCTTTCCAGGTTTGTTTTCACAGGTAAATACAATGTATTATCTGTCAAAATGACGGAAATCACTTTGAAATAATATCACACAATGCTGAAGTTAATGAACATTTTTGATTAAGGCAATGTGTGTTACATAATACAGATATTATTACAGTGATATTTAACCCGTCCGTTATTGCTATGGCGCTTTTGGGGTTATTCGTGGTCTGTTGGAAGTGCCTTGTTGATGCTTTTACACTTTTAAATGTCCGTTTAATGTTGGCTGGTTGAAGGGTGAGTAGAATAATGTACCCATTTAAAAATAAAACGTATGATTGCGTTCATAGAGCGAGTCTTTCACTGATTGTTTACAGCTTAACGGAAGTTACACCCATAATTCGCGTAAAGCGTCATGGGGCGCAGGAATAGAGGATAGGAATGTTACTTTTGAATGTTTCGGAATGTTCAGAGAACAAGTTGCAACATTTAAAAAACGTCAGATGAGCTAAAACATTTACCACAAAACATTTGTTTATTAAAGACCTGATCACTTTGAACGGACATTACTTGACTACATTACGTTTGTCCATAACTTTGAGAGAACGTTCCCTGTTAGTGTTGGAAACTAAGGGTATATTATAAACTGCATATATTAATGTTTAACGTTGACGGCGGTGATGTAGAAGTAAAGCGACCGTTTCTCCACATGAGCGCCTCTGATGCTCCAAACTTTCATTTTTACCTCCTGCCGTCTCATTCTTACTCTGCATGGGCTTGAAAAACTGTATAATGCCCAATTAAATATTTACACGCATTTGCCTCTGAGCTGTTATTGGGCTGATTTTAATATCATATTCCCTTTGCCTTCTCTAAAGCCCCTGGAGTCACTGTAAGCACCCAATTCAAGGTTAAAAAGACGTCCCACCGCTGTGAGCATTACTCCAAATGGAGCTTCAATGAGAAATACTAATGCTGCAGTTTTATTTCGGTTCAATATTAATTTTACAAATTACATACATATTTTGCATAATGTTTATTAATGATCTGGCTCCCTTTGGTGAGCACCTTTCCGGCGCTGCTCCTCAGTGAATGCTTGCATCAGCAGCATCTGCGCTTCAGCGTTCTCCTGATCCGACACACACACCACGGCTCTACTATCAACCCTGCAGCGATGCATTTGGCCCATGACACACACTCCAAAGCTCACCGCAGCGATGCATTCGGCCCACGACACACACACACACTCCAAAGCTCACCGCAGCGATGCATTCGGCCCACGACACACACACACACACACTCCAAAGCTCACCGCAGCGATGCATTCGGCCCAGAGGAGCTTCTGATGCATTTTCAATACAATGTTTACTCAGTACCTGCATCTTCGGCTTATTAACATGTTTAGGGCCCTATGAAATCAGTTTTATTTTTTTCCCAAATTCAGTTTAACAATTTATTAAGAGTTTAACAAAAATTACCTGTTTAGGGCCCTATGAAATCCGCTTTATTTTTTCCCAAATCCCATTTTTTTCTGTTTTAATTTTTTTTGGGACTCCATTTTTTCCCCAAATTCAGTTTTTTAACAATTTAAGTGTTTAACAAAAATTACATGTTTAGGGCCCTATGAAATTTTATTTTGAATTTGAAATTTTTATTTTTTCTCAAATTCCGTTTTATTTTATTTTTTACCAAATTCTGTGTTTTCTGTTTTAAGTTTTCTGGATTTAATTTTAATGGTTTAATTAAATTTTAATAATTAAGAAAAGCGTGTCTAATTAATTGAATTCATAAAAACAGCAATTTATTAATTTAAAAATATAATTTCATTTCTAAGAAAAGTTTTTTTTTATTTCAGAAATTCTGTGTTGTGTATTTTAATTTTTCTGGCAATCAAATGAAGGCATAAAACATTTATTTAATTTATCTTTTAATCATAAGAAATTAAACTTTTTTTTCAAACAAAGTGCTGCACAAAAAAATTATGTTTTAATAATAATTTATTATTATTATTAGCTAAATTCTACTGTACAACAGTGATATATTTCTGTCACAATTTCAAGTTAAACCGAACTTTTATTTTGACGGGTTGCCATGAAGACCTTTGAGTTTTATGAGTTTATGATATGATGACGATAGTTTTTCTCTAATGAAACGATAAAATACTGATGAAGTGACTCTGGAGATGAAGTTCATGCATTCATGTCCTCATACAGTGAGAGGTTAAAAACACCGCACCGCTTCAGTGTGTGTGTGTGTGTGTGAGAAATCAAACCATTCATTCACAAAGAGACACGCAGAACATGCAGGATTCATATTTAAATAGTCTTTTTGCAGTTTAATATTCACAGACACTCGTCTATATAGCGATTTGATTAAGTGTACTGACCTACTTTTTATTTATTCATCAAAAATGACAAATTCCGCGATTCCGTCCACGTTTTCTGCAACGCCAAAATCATATGGCTCTACATTACCATCAAGCGTGAAATGAAAATTCACCCCATCTATATTCTAAATGCATCAAAAAGCCTTTGCATTAATAGATTTTTTTTTTTTTAAATGTTCTGACCTTGTAATGTCTAATCTGGATTCTCCAATCAGTTATTCTGCTTAAACTCCGCCCCTGAAAGCTCACGCTCAGCTCCGCCTCCATGTTTGAGAGCCACGCCCACATCTCAACATCCAATCAACAACGATGCACAGAACCAAATCCCACCCTGCATATTTTTTTTTCAATAATCCGCTTTGATGTACGTCACAATACAGAAAATCCTGTCTCTGCTTCCGTTTCATCACAACTTTAATTTATATTTACACATTTGTCACACACTTTTATCTAGGGATGCACGATATCGGCCACCATATCGGTATCAGTCGATATATGTTCATTTTTAATGTTATCGTTATTGGTCTGATAAGAAGATTTGGCCGATATCTTAAAGCTGATAAATAATGGATTATTTCCTTCAGATATGCACTGTTTTGAATTGCTTCGGCTTTCAAATATAAAGAATTATTGGTATCGGACAAAATAGTGCATCTCTATTTTTATCCAAAGCAATTAAGTATGCATTTTTTAATTCATGCACATATCGCTTTATCCAACCTTATATCATCAGTACATTTTTCTGATGATATAAACAAACCAAACTGATGAAGATTCAATGAGCATTACAGCACAATCTGATGCATGAATAACTAAATCACACAAATACAATCAATGCATTGCTTTGCATATATAACGACACACTGAATGATCAAATAAACAACAGACTGTACCGATCTTCACAATGCATATTTAAGACACATGTACAAAACCACTGGTTACAGCTTAAAAATAGCGTTTGGTTCCTGTACTCATGTAACGCTGTAGTGGAAAACTAATTACGTATGCGAAGGCTGTGAGCGTTTCCTCGTGTTTCACTGAGCCCGTATTCATGCAGCGGCACGGGAGTCTGAACAACATGTGCCATTATTAAAATGGAAAAGGCCTCCATTTTGGCTCGAGCTGTTCTGGCATTTCCTGCGTCCCGTCGCTCTGAGAGGGCAGGACTCACTGATTGGATTATTAATGCAATTAAACCTGCACTCGTGCACTGGACTCAAGAGCGGCCGCTGTACGAGTGTAAAATTACTGCTGTCGTGCATGTCAAAATAAGAGGAAGAAAACAGGTTTACCTTGAACTAGACCGAGAGAGTTTTGCTTTCCACTCAACACACATTCAGATCTGCCCTCATTCTTTACTCTCACACCATCCAATCAATTATCAATCCTGTTTCACTCACAAATATGTGTGTTAATAGTGTTTCATGTTAAAGGTTCAATTGCTGACAAAAGCAGACAAACACAATCTGATTGCAGTGACGGAGAGCAGAACAGCAAACATGAGCCGCTCGATGACAAAGATCCGGGCAACGAACAACGTGTGGGAAATAATTAGAGTGTCATTAAAAAAACAATCTGGCACGACACGGTCCGCGCATGCAGCTCAAATATTTACGCCTCCTCTATTTAGCGTCGACATAAATAAATCTCTGGGATTAACGCCGGGCATCGATGCTTGGCAACAATTAAAAAAGTCACCGAATGTGGGAGACACGGAGGAATGGAGGAAACGTCTGCTCTCGCCTCGAGCGGCCGTACGACGACTTCCTGTCAAAGATCTGTGGACGCTTGACCCTTCAAGAAATGACGGCCTGATCATAATTAGGTCAGGGAAAAGACCCAGCGAACAGGGAACGTTCCGGCAAGGTTATGAACAAACGTGATCTGGTCTTTAATAACATTATTTATACATCACTCATGGAACGTTTGAGTCTGCTTTGAAATGTCACACTTTCTCTGAACATTCTAATGTAACATTTAATGATCAAACGCAATGTTCCCTTAAACACATTTTTAAAAACTTTGAACATTTAGAGAACATTCAGAAACAATGCGTTTATAAGAAAAACGTTCATAGAACATATTTTTGTTAGTTGTGTACAGTGTTGGGTATTACTAGTTACTAATTTTCAATAACACAATACAAATTACTTCATTTCATTACTTATTACTAATTACGTTCTAAAGCAAGGCTCTTTTAATTAATTCAAATAAATAATATAAAACTACATAAATTATTCTTATTAACTGACCAAAGTAACTCCACTATTGTATTATATGTAATTGTTTTATACACAGTATTTAGTTCAATTACATCAGAAGTAACTGAAGAGTAATCCCTTACTTTACTTATTCAAGGGAAAAGTAATTCAATTACAGTAACTCATTACTTAGTATCTAGTTACACCCAACACTGGTTGGGTAGATTTCTGTCATATAATGCCCAGGTAAGAAATCACAAAATATTGTGTTGTTCTGAACCAACACGTCACGATATTCCTCATTATAATAATTAATGCGCAGAATAAAGGGGCGGGGCCTGATTGAGTTAGTCGTGTGTTGAAACCATACACTGTAAAAAAATATGGACGTCGTGTCCGTGATGTCACCCGTAGGTTTCTGAAGAGAGTTTTTGAAGCGTAAAGTCGGCCGTCGCCATCTTGGCCGCACGTCACTCCCGGATAACAGAAAATGAGCAAAGAGGCGAGACGTGGGCGGAGCTGAGGTGACGTGATGACTAACAGACAGAAGACAAACGACAATCCACCTGTCACTCAGAGTGGCCACGCCCTTAATTATGCAGAACTTTAAGGCTTAATAATAATATAAACGGATGAGTTATAAAGAAATTCACCCCCTCACAGTTGTCATGAAGGGCAAAATTAGCCATACAGACCAAAACCACTTTTGTACCAGGCTGTAAATATGTGTTTTTCTGCTGTAAAGTTGGGCATTGGGGGAGATACAGATTTGACTCCCTTCTGGAGCCTGTCTCTAGTGGCCAGTCGATGAAGTGCAGTTTAAGTCACTTGGCTTCAAGAGAAACTGGGGGAGGTTGCCACTTGGTTGAAACTGGCGGTTATGGTAAGGGGCGGGGCATTTCCCAAACATCAATCACAACACACTGCTCCAGCCGACCAATCAGAGCACAGTGTGCTTTTCAGAAGGAGGGGCTTCATAGAGACAGGAACTAAACAGAGCGTTACTGACAGACTGGGAAGAGAGGAGCTGCAACAATGGAGAATATGGGAAATAATCAACATTCAAGCAGGAAAACCTGCTCTAGTAGAGCCAGGGATGGGACAAGTATCGGTTTCACGATAAGCCACGATAAAAACTTGCGGTAAATCCTGTCCAGGAAGCATCAGTCTGGCGCAGGCGTGGCGTTTTTTTGAACGAGAAGAAATGGCGGAAGGCAGTGACAACGCCGGGAGATTTTTCAGCCTTCTAAAAGGACCAAATCTGAGGTGTGTCATATTTTGGCTTTTACAAAAGTCCTGAGGGAAACTCAATCGAGGATGGTCACGTCTGCTGAACGTGCAGAAAGAAAGATAGGAGGAAACACTTCAAATCTGCCGAGTCGTCTTCGTGACCATCACACACTGTTGTATAGTGAACGCAAGTTAACTTTGACCTCAACACCAAAACTACGTTAGGGACACAAAATTTTGAGTTGAAATATTTTCTCTCACTCACTTGTAATTAACGTGAAGCGTCTGCGAAGAAGAGTTAGCAGCAAGTGGCTCTGAGCCCAAGACGAACAAACAAGTTCAGACAAGACTATTAAAGGTGACATTTAAGGGATAATAAAGTATATTCATTGTACACTTATTACACAGATTTTTTTTACCACATAAATAATTACGGGGACATATTGAATTGAGATTGATGTTTTAAATCCATTTTGCACAGTGTACAAAACAATCGTCCAGACAAGATGATCATAACAAGCTATAGTAATAATTATAGTAGTATTAATAGTAAAGAGCTCTGAGTTCATTTTCAGTACAATCAAAAACAGACGCAAGTTGCATTTGAATGAAATGAGAGCGCGTCCGTTGTGATGCGTTGCTATTGACGACGGCCATTATAAAGAAGGAAATGCCACAGAATAGAATCTTGGTTTTAAAAAGTGCCTAGAGCTGCTTGATTATTTGCTGTTTGTTGATTTTCAAATATAAAACTTGCTGAAATGTTTCTTTCTTTTTGATCACTTTCATCTCATTTTAACAAAACCGTGATGATATTGATCTTCGTGATAATTTGGGTCACTATAATCGTGATATGAAATTTTCATACCGTCCCATCCCTAAGTAGAGCCAGAAAGGGCATAATATGGGCCTCTTATCACACCAGCAATTTCTGTCAAAATCTTCAAGAAACAATGGCCTGATCATAATTAGATCAAAAGCGTTAAATTAGGCCCGGCAAGTTGTGAATGAGTCAGACGGGGGCCGTTAAAGCTCTGCAGACGCAGGTGGACAGGAATGGAGATCTCAGCCTGTGGTCAAACCCGCCTCTGAAAGTGTGACGGCGCCGGCCCATCGTGGATTAATTATCTGTGTTTTTGAGCTGACAGTCCCTGAACTGAACAGCAGCCGTCACATTATTAGGGCGTAATCGGCCGGCGCGTGTTTATCTGTGGTGTTTATGAAGCGTGATGGAGGAACACCTGTCCTCCGTGTGTGTGCGGCGGGTCCTGCTGGGGCAGCGGCTGATTCATTAGCTTTTACGCTCGTTTGTAGCCCACCAGAGGACGAGCGAGCTTTCATTAGTACAGCGCTGTTTACTCAGCAACTTACACACACACACACACCGACACCAGCAGTGCACATCATGCATATATCAATGTGAATAAATGCAACAAAAAAAATGTACATTTATAACCAGTTTAAATCGATACAGTTTTATGAAGCCTTCACATGAGCCGTCATCGTAACACTGTACACACTGATCGTTTTCTGTCATTTAAACACATTATGTACATTAAATTTAGATCAAATTAAAATATTAAAAAACATTGCCAGATATGTGGAAACGCATCATCACAGTCTGTGAAAGGGTTTTTTGCATCTATTAATGTCTGTCAGATTTAATGGGACAACATGTGTGATCCACTGACAAACGATGAATCTGTGATTTATTAATCTGAATCAACGTTACAGAGATTATTACCGTCTCACTGTTGATCTTCAGTGACATCATGAGGTCGAAAGTGAGCGCAGATGATGATTGAGCATCGATATTGAGCAATTCTGAGATTTGGAAACCAAAACAAACAGACATTTGACTCCTGAACGATTCATTGTAGGGGGTCGATGGAAAGTGTGTGTGTGTGTGTGTGTGTGTGTGAGTGAGTGAGAGAGAGAGAGAGAGTGTGTGAGTGTGAGTGTGTGTGTGTGTGTGTGTGTGTGTGTGTGTGTGTGTGTGAGTGAGTGAGAGAGAGAGAGAGAGAGTGTGTGAGAGAGAGTGTGTGAGTGTGAGTGAGTGTGTGAGTGAGTGTGTGTGTGTGTGTGTGTGTGTGTGAGTGTGAGAGAGAGAGAGAGAGAGAGAGAGTGAGTGTGAGTGAGTGTGAGTGTGTGAGTGTGTGTGTGAGTGTGTGAGTGAGTGTGAGTGAGTGAGTGAGTGAGTGTGAGTGCGAGAGAGAGAGAGAGAGAGTGAGTGAGTGTGTGAGTGAGTGAGTGAGTGAGTGAGTGCGAGAGAGAGAGAGAAAGAGTGTGTGTGAGTGTGAGTGAGAGTGTGTGTGTATGTGTGTGTGAGTGAGAGTGTGTGTGTATGTGTGTGTGAGTGAGTGAGAGTGTGTGTGTGAGAGTGTGAGTGTGTGTGTGTGTGTGAGTGAGTGAGAGTGTGTGTGTGAGAGTGTGAGTGTGTGTGTGTGTGTGTGTGTGTGTGAGTGAGTGAGAGTGTGTGTGTGAGTGAGTGAGTGAGAGTGTGTGAGTGAGAGTGTGTGTGTATGTGTGTGTGAGTGAGTGAGAGTGTGTGTGTGAGAGTGTGAGTGTGTGAGTGAGTGAGTGAGTGTGTGTGAGTGAATGAGTGTGTGTGAGTGCGAGTGAGTGTGTGAGTGAGTGAGTGGTGTGTGTGTGTGTGTACGTGACTGTGTGTGTGTGGTATATGTATGTGTGTGTGTGTGGTATATGTATGTGTGTGTGTGTGGTGTATGTGTGTACGTGACTGTGTGTGTGTGGTATATGTATGTGTGTGTGTGTGGTGTGTGTGTGTACGTGACTGTGTGTGTGTGGTATATGTATGTGTGTGTGTGTGGTGTATGTGTGTACGTGACTGTGTGTGTGTGGTATATGTATGTCTGTGTGTAGTGTATGTGTGTACGTGACTGTGTGTGTGTGGTATATGTATGTGTGTGTGTGTGGTGTATGTGTGTACGTGACTGTGTGTGTGTGGTATATGTGTGTGTTAGTTGTGTCACACACCTCATCAGAATTGTTTGCAGAGCTCAGTCACAACACACACTGTGCGGCCGCGCTGGAATCCGGCGAAAGGGCGCAGAAATGTTTTTGGCAGACACTGATGGAGACTTCCTCGAGACGGACGAGGCTTACGCAACCGCACAGTGAAGCGCTGCTAACAAACTCACATGACCGACTCAAACATGCTTCATATCTGTCCTCCTTCAATTAAAACACTGATCTAGTTTCAAACTCCCATGAGTCTGATTCCATGAATATGATTTGGACTAATTAAAGGAACTAAATGAAAGTGAGTGTCACTTTAAAGAGCTAACTTAATTGTGTTGTATAAATTAATGCATTTAGGTTTCTAAATGTGCCGCACACACGCAGATCTGAATCCACGGAAGAGGCTGTGTGGCTCAGGATATCCTCTGCGTCACCAGCCCAAATAATCTCCATAATGCTCGTCCTGCACCGAGAGCAACGGTCAATGAATCTCCAGCAGGAGCTCCTCACCTGAGCAATGCCACACTCGGAAAAACGCTGGGACCCAAGTTAGGCTGAAAAAGTTTCTTTATTTAATGCTGGCTTAAAATGAACCCAAAATTAAAAATCAGACACATAATTACTAGAGGCAACAATAATAATCAAAAGCGGAACATTTATTAATAAGCAATTTAATAAATGTTTATTTATTATTCATTAAACATATGAATAAATGTTCATTTCCAACATACTTTGGGTTCATTTTAAGCAAGCAATAAAGTCATTTTTTGAACGATAGTTGAGTTAAATAAAACTCCCCAGCATGTAGGCCAGACATTTAACCCAACCGCTGGGTTTGTCCATTTTCAGCCCAACTTGAGCTGTTTTTAATATTTTTTAGAGTGCACATTTCATGCAAAAATCCCTTCCATTGCATCTGCACTCACTGGGATCCCACACATCTGAACTAACAGTCACTTGTGATTGCATCTTCATCATTATAATAACTGCATTTATGAAAAATAACTCGTAGCCAATTAAACGGCATATACATGACTTTTCCATAATATTTTTCCCTGATATTTCCAGGATCCCTGATACTAGCAGAGCTACTTATTATGTCTCATTTATTGGATTTTTGTGGGATTTGTGTGATAGTGGGAATCTGTGTGATCACTGCTGCCCCCATCAGGACACAGAAGAACATCTACAGAACATCTGCAGAAATCATTCATCTCACTGAGATTACAGCCACTTAAACAACGACATCACTTTAATATGCATAAACATACAGATTATTACAGTCATATGCATAAGCCTCATTTACATCTACCATGGTAAAGTGTGAAAATCACATTAAAACGACACGCTTCAACACTAAAGTCATGCATAAAAAAATAATGCACATCTGAGGTCTCTGCAAAACCATCTCACACACTGTTCATTAAACACGCAGATGTGTGTGTTCAGATCTCATGCACTTCAGGACAGTGAGTTGAGAAAGAAACATGAAGACCATCAACATCAGAACTTCACACAGATCGAGCAGAAACAGCTGTAGAGGTGAGCGACTGTTTTGCATCAAATATTTGACTGTTTTGCATTAAATATAAGATATAACAGCGCAAAGGCCCGTCTCTCTCTCTCTCTCTGTGTGTGTGTTCGAGTGTGTTATCTAGTTAAACACACTGACTGACAGACAGAAGACAGACAGAATCTAACGGCTCACTTCTGAACACAGAAAACACTCCTCGGTGTTTAGAAAGCTTTATGTTTTATTTTGCGATAAATATAGAATCATCATATTCGTATTTATATGGCACCATATCCAAAAAGCCTGCAAGTTGTGTTAGTTTGTGTGCGCAACACAAAGCTGTGTTTTGAAGATCTCCGTCGGTTGTTTATTAGGAGAGTCGTGTTGTTTAGCACGGAATCCGCGGAGGAAATGAGAACCAGAGGAGAAGCCTCTCGGAAAGTTTTGCGCCGCGGCGGCGTCTCGATCCGACATCAAACGGAGGAAAGGCGCGCCGCGGACACACTGTGTCAGTAAAGTAACTTTCTGAAGCGTATCCGTTATGTGTGAGTGTGTGAGGAGAATTACCGAACATTTTACGCGTGACAACAGACAACTTTCTCTGTGGAAATCACCGATGGTCTTACCTTGGGATTCTTGAAGTGTTCCGACTGAGATCAAAAGAATATCGGCGAAAAAGAGAAACCCCGTTAAAAGTCTCCGATCCATAGCGGGAGCCTCGCGCGCTCCTCTCGTGCTCCTCCGCGCCAAACCGAGCTTATTCCCGTTCGTCTGAGCCGTTACACCCCCGTCCGCGTCTTTGCACTAGTTTAACTGTGTCGGTCCGTCGTTACCGACTTTAGGACCGCCGCCGGAGGAGCGTGACGTCACCGCAGCGCACGCGCGCGCGCTCTCTCTCTCTCTCTCTCTCTCTCTCTCTCTCTCTCTCCAGCAGCTGAAGGGCGTTCGCGTTCTGTGCGCGAGTCCGCGAGCGCGTTCGGTCGGTCCTGTCGGTCTCCGCCGGAGTTTAACCGCGCATTCCCCGAGACGTTATAACGGGGTTTAAACTCCACGGCGGATTTTCCTTAAACCAGTTGCGCTGAAGCCGAGCTGAACGGAGCCGGAGTTTAGTTCATGAGCAATGCGCGCGGCCACCAGAGCTGGAGATTCCCAAAAGTGGCGCGGAACGCGCACGGAACTGCTGCTCTCTGGGTTTGAGATACAATCTGTGTGTGTGTGTGTGTGTGTGTGTGTACGTGACTGTGTGTGTGTGAAACGCAAGGAAACTTTAAAGCAGGGGTTTTCACTCCGGGGTCCGCAAGGGAGTGCTAGAGGGTCCGTCAAAAAAATGAACAAAGAGAAAAAGTGTTAAAAAAAGAAGAAGAATATGAATAAAAACAAAATTTGAATTGTATAAATACATTTATTTAACAAAATATTAAAATAAACAAATACTGTACTAGAATAGCACAGTACTAATTTAAGTAATATTCTGTAATATTTAAAATATAAAAACTGTAACAGATATATTTATACAAGAAACTAGATGATGTTTAGGTTGTTCTTTATTTAATTTCCCATGAAATAGGCCCACTCTTCTGGGAACAATAATTAGCTCCTTTCTGTTTGGTTTATTGGTTTTTATGTTTATTTTTAGTTTAAATGTTTTAAATCAACATGATCATAATTAACAAGTCTTCACTGAGGCATTGGACGTCACATTTTGACTCAAGTACAGGCGGATTTTATTTAAATCCATTTTAATGTGATTGTCAACACATCGAACTCGTTGTGCTCCTCAAATGTAACGTTCCCATAATGTTTAATCCTTGCAAAATGATGAGGAAATGTTCCCTTCACTTTTTAAAACATGTAAACACTTCTGAACGTTCAGAGAACATATAACATGTTATAGCTTAATGGGAACATTAGCAAAGCGTTCTTAGAACATGTTTTTGATAGAACTGAAGATAAAACTGTGTGGACTATTTACTCTTAAAGGGATAGTTCACCCAAAAATGAAAATTCTGTCATTTACTCAAACTCAAGTTGTTCCAAACCTGTATGAATTTCTTTGTTCTGCTGAACACAAAAGAAGATGTTTTGAAGAATATGGGGAACTAAACAGTTGATGGACCCCATTGACTTCCCCATTGGTTACCGACATTCTACAAAATATCATCTTTTATGTTCGGCAGAACATTCATACAGGTTTGGAACAACTTGAGTTTGAGTAAATGATGACAGAATTTTTATTTTTGGGTGAACTATCCCTTTAAGTACATAAAGTATAGTGCTGATACATGATGATATTGTTCATGTTTTGATACTGTGGTACTGAATGATTGCATATTTACATGGCACTCCTAAAATATTTCAATGGTGTTACTATGTCCAAACACATGATATTACCATGATACTGTTTCGCCCAAAAGAATGGCAATTTTGGATGATCACCACCAAACGAGTTCATTAATTAAATCTGACACCTTTCTATCAGAACCAGCATTAACTTCTTGAGCAGTTTGAGCTCCAGTAGCTCGTCTGTTTGATCGGACCACACGGGCCAGCCTTCACTCCCCACTTGCATCAATGAGCCTTGGCCGCCCATGACCCTGTCTCCGGTTCTCCACTGTTCCTTCCTTGGAGCACTTTTGATAGATACTGACCACTGCAGACCGGGAACACCCCACAAGAGCTGCAGTTTTGGAGATGCTCTGACCCAGTCGTCTAGCCATCACAATTTGGCCCTTGTCAAACTCACTCAAATCCTTACGCTTGCCCATTTTTCCTGCTTCTAGCACATCAACTTTGAGGACAAAATGTTCACTTGCTGCCTAATATATCCCACCCACTAACAGGTGATGAAGAGATAATCAGTGTTATTCACTTCACTTGTCATAATGTTATGCCTGATCAGTGTATGTAGCACCATTGCTCTGCCGGACTCTTATGTTTCTGTTCTGTTTGCTGGACATTTAGAGCATGTTTAAAAGACAACAATGTACTAAGCTTTTCCTTTACGTTTTTATACAATGCAAAGTTTGCATTTTCAGTCCCCTAGACAACACAGCTTTTGACTCTGGATGTAAATCTATGTCAAGAGTGGTTTTATTGTCTTCACTTGTTACTGATATTTTCATTTGTAAGACAGAATTCCCCACAGTTTATCCTAGTTAAACTAGGCAGTTTATGCAACTGGACGTTTGACTCAAACCCGATCTGACCCGTGGGACGACTAGCCCCGGCCTCTTGTTTGCAGTCACAGCTGACATGTTTGTTGTGTGATGAATCAATAACGATTAAAGAGGCGAGCATTCCCAGAGCGTCCTCATGTAACACATCTGCTCGGCTCGGATCACTTTCAAAACATTCATCCTGGAATACCAGGCAGTTCCCAACATCCGGTCCATCTCATTCCCTTCTCCTGACCCCGTGACCCCTGCAGCGCGGCGAAGGGTTGTCCTGTCCTGTAATGAAGGCTTGTGTTGACGGGTGTAAGTGCATGAGTGTCCGGACTCTTGCCTGTTTATGTATCAGTATCAGTACAGGTTGCACTTCATAACCAGCACAGAACTTGCTGAGTTGCATTACCATCTGCTGACTGCAACAGTCTCATTTGTGAAGCTAAAGCACTTTTTGAAAATCGCATGTGTGCTGAATGCCTTGAACATATGATGTATCAAATATACACAACAAAAAATGATAAAAAAAAAATATTTTGTCTAAAGTTCCAATAAACTGAAGAGAATTCTGACTATGCGAGGCTTTACAGGGTTAAATACAGTCAGGGTTGAGAAGGTTACTTTTATAATGTATTTCACTACAGATTACAAAATACATGCTTTGATTACACAAGTTTTGTAACTTAATCTAAATACTTTGGAACACTAATAAGGCATGAAACACAAACACAGGACTGGGTTTTCCTCTGCATATTAGTTTAAACAACATCAGTTTTCCACAATATTTCTTGAAGCAAAAAAAAAAAAACTGAAGTATTGATGCTCAATGAAGTAAACACGATGCATTAAGATCTGGGTGTGTAAACTTTTTTAATTGGATGAACAGAGTAAATTGTACTAATTTTGTCTTCTGGGAAACATGTAGTTATTAGCTTCTGAAGGGCAGAACTAAATGAACAAATATGATCTTTAATATACACTATATTGCCAAAAGTATTGGGACGCCCCTCCAAATCACTGAGTTCAGGTGTTCAATCACTTCATGGCCACAGGTGTATAAATCAAGCACTAGGCATGCAGACGCTTCTACAAACATTTGTGAAAGAATGGGTCGCTCTCAGGAGCTCAGTGAACTCAAGCGTGGTACCGTGATAGGTTGCCACCTGTGCAATAAGTCCATTCCTGACATTTCCTCACTACTAAATATTCCACGCTCAACTGTTAGTGGGATTATAACAAAGTGGAAGCAATTGGGAACAACAGCGACTCAGCCACGAAGTGATAGGCCACGTAAAATCTCAGAGCGGGGTCAGCGCATGCTGAGGGTCACAGTGAGCAGAAGTCACCAACTTTCTGCAGAGTCAACAGCTACAGACCTCCAAACTTCTGTGGCCTTCAGATGAGCTCAAGAACAGTGTGTAGAGAGCTTCATGGAATGGGTTTCCATGGCCGAGCAGCTCATCCAAGCCTTACATCACCAAGTGCAATGCAAAGCGTGGGATGCAGTGGGGTAAAGCACGCCGCCACTGGACTCTAGAGCAGTGAGACGTGTTCTCTGGAGTGACCAATCACGCTTCTCTGTCTGGCAATCCCATGGACGAGTCTGGGTTTGGCGGTTGCCAGGAGAACGGGACTTGCCTGACTGCATTGTGCCAAGTGTAAAGTTTGGTGGAGGGGGGATTATGGGGTGGGGTTGTTTTTCAGGGGTTGGGCTTGGCCCCTTAGTTCCAGTGAAAGGAACTCTTAATGCTTCAGCATACCAAGACATTTTGGACAATTTCATGCTCCCAACTTTGTGGGAACAGTTTGGGGATGGCCCCTTCCTGTCCCAACATGACTGCGCACCAGTGCACAAAGCGTCGGTCCATAAAGACATGGATGAGTGAGTTTCCTGACCTCAACCCGATAGAACACCTTTGGGATGAATTAGAGTGGAGACTGCGAGCCAGTGCCCGGTTGCATAAAGCACATTAAGTTTTTCCCTTAAGTATGAGACTTAAGGCATGATTTCCCCTTAACTAAGGGAATAATTTAAGAGTGTTGCATATAATCCCTTAAACGGTTCTCTTAGGTAAGGGAAACTGTTAAGTGTTTCACGACAGCAATCCAGGTTTTGCCGTTATAAAATCCTATTGTTGCCATGGACACGTTATTTGTTAATACAGATAGCGGTACGTTTTCACAGAAAACAACATAACATGGATAAGGAAAACAAAAAAGAAAACCAAATATGAAAGAGAATACCAGATGAGAAAATAGATCGTTTAGAGAAATTCTGCCATCCTTTACTCACCCTCATGTCGTTCAAAACCCATAAGGCTTTCGTTCATCTTTGGAAAACAAATAAAGATATTTTTTTTTAATATTCTCTTCTCACTTATGTCCATTCATTGAAAGATATAAAAGTAATCCATATGATTCAGGCTGTATTGGTAGCTCAAACGCTCGCGCATGTTCAAGAACCAATGGTTTGTTCTACGTGACGCACGTACATTTTGCGCTTCCGTTGATCAATGTTTATGTGAATAAACGCTTTAATTACAATTTGTTTATCACATAAAGCGGCCGATCGTGTCTCGTTAGAAGACTTGGATTGAACCTGCTCGCTCCGTGTAACACTTAAGGTGAAGTTTTCCAAACCTTATGTTATACTTAGGGAAATGACAGTTAAGGTGCTTTATGCAACACTTATCGTTTTTTAAGGGATTACTTAAGTGAAAAATATATACTTAAGGAAAATTCTTAGGGTTTATGACGTTTCACCTAAAGAAACCCTTAAGTATAACTTAAGGGTTATTTTCTGCAACACCCTAAAGTTTAAGGGAAACATAAGGGCGATCTTAAGGGAAAATTACACTTAAGGTGCTTTATGCAACTGGGCACAGGCCTTCTCGTCCAACATCAGTGCCTGACCTCACAAATGCGCTTCTAGAAGAATGGTCAAAAATTCCCATAAACACACTCCTAAACCTTGTGGAAAGCCTTCCCAGAAGAGTTGAAGCTGTTATAGCTGCAAAGGGTGGGCCAACTCCATATTAAACCCTACGGATTAAGAATGGGATGGCATTAAAGTTCATGTGCATGTAAAGGCAGGCGTCCCAAAACTTTTGGCAATATAGTGTATGTAAACATCTATTATGTGAAATAGCTTATTCAGGACATTACTAAATAAACAGTTTACATTAACGTTTAAATTAAATAAATGACATTAAAATTCAAAGTAATCACTTTGGTAATCTAAAATACTTTTCGGATGTAACTGTAATTTGATTACCACCCATTTAAAATGTAACTGTAATGAAATACAGTGACTCAAATTTTGTATTTTAAATACGTAACTAAGTTACATGTATTTCGTTACTCCCCAACCCTGACTACAGTTCAGTATTAGTCACATTAATTGAATGTTTTTGGGCTCTGAGGAACTGAGGCTGAACTGTATGTTGAACACTGCGACACTATAATGTTTTAAGCAGGACTGATGTGGTCAGAATGAGCCTCGTTTGGAGAGTAATGCCACATAAATGCCTCTATATTTAGCGCTGAAGGGGAAGCGCCGCAGTGGAACAGGCTGTCACTGTAAACATGTAGAGTTTCATTCAGCAAGACAAACACATCTGCCTCAGTCGCACACATTCAGGCCCGAGACCTTGAGACAGGAGTTTGAAAGCCACCAGCTGTATGTGGTTCACGGAGCGGGTCTCTCGGCACAATTCGGGAAAGTTTTCTGTTAAACAAGGTTATTAAATTTGAAGCTGCCAGAGTGGCTGAGTGGAACACCCTAATTTAATTTCGTCTGTATTTTGGATGTCAAAGACCTCGGAAATTCAACCTTAGTCCATTCCTCCAAAATTCCTCCTTTGTTGGCGTTTATAAGGAAGAGCATGTTCTGATCAAACACATCCATAAAGAAATGTTTGTAAAGGCAGCTCTCGTGGATTAGATAGCTCGCTCAACAGGAATCAGCAGATATATTCTGTCATTTCATAGATAATGTCTTACAGCGTTTCCTTAACAAGGTCATGACACAAAGTCACCAAACAAACTTAAACAAACTACAGAATCTACTCGAGTGAGTCTCTGGGCTCTGAGCCACATTGACATTCTCCAGTGTGATTATTCACTCGACGGGAGAAACTGTGACTTTAAAGAACGCTTTATGCCAAAAAGGTTCTGTATAGAACTCTAGGGTTCTCGACTCAACTTTAAAGAACGCTTTATGCCAAAAAAGGTTCTGTATAGAACTCTAGGGTTCTCGACTCAACTTTAAAGAACGCTTTATGCCAAAAAAGGTGCTATATCGAACTCTAGGGTTCTCGAACTCAACTTTAAAGAACGCTTTATGCCAAAAAGGTTCTATATCGAACTCTAGGGTTCTCGACTCAACTTTAAAGAACGCTTTATGCCAAAAAAGGTTCTGTATAGAACTCTAGGGTTCTCGACTCAACTTTAAAGAACGCTTTATGCCAAAAAGGTTCTATATATAGGTTCTATAGGTTCTATAGGTTCTATATAGAACTCTAGGGTTCTCGACTCAACTTTAAAGAACGCTTTATGCCAAAAAGAACTCTAGGGTTCTCGACTCAACTTTAAAGAACGCTTTATGCCAAAAAGGTTCTATATCGAACTCTAGGGTTCTCGACTCAACTTTAAAGAACGCTTTATGCCAAAAAAGGTTCTGTATAGAACTCTAGGGTTCTCGACTCAACTTTAAAGAACGCTTTATGCCAAAAAGGTTCTATATCGAACTCTAGGGTTCTCGATTCAACTTTAAAAAACGCTTTATGCCAAAAAGGTTCTATATAGAACTCTAGGGTTCTCGACTCAACTTTAAAGAACGCTTTATGCCAAAAAGGTTCTATATCGAACTCTAGGGTTCTCAACTCAACTTTAAAAAACGCTTTATGCCAAAAAAGGTTCTGTATAGAACTCTAGGGTTCTCGACTCAACTTTAAAGAACGCTTTATGCCAAAAAAGGTTCTGTATAGAACTCTAGGGTTCTCGACTCAACTTTAAAGAACGCTTTATGCCAAAAAAGGTGCTATATCGAACTCTAGGGTTCTCGAACTCAACTTTAAAGAACGCTTTATGCCAAAAAGGTTCTATATCGAACTCTAGGGTTCTCGACTCAACTTTAAAGAACGCTTTATGCCAAAAAAGGTTCTGTATAGAACTCTAGGGTTCTCGACTCAACTTTAAAGAACGCTTTATGCCAAAAAGGTTCTATATCGAACTCTAGGGTTCTCGATTCAACTTTAAAAAACGCTTTATGCCAAAAAGGTTCTATATAGAACTCTAGGGTTCTCGACTCAACTTTAAAGAACGCTTTATGCCAAAAAGGTTCTATATCGAACTCTAGGGTTCTCAACTCAACTTTAAAAAACGCTTTATGCCAAAAAGGTTCTATATAGAACTCTAGGGTTCTCGACTCAACTTTAAAGAACGCTTTATGCCAAAAAGGTGCTATATCGAACTCTAGGGTTCTCGAACTCAACTTTAAAGAACGCTTTATGCCAAAAAAGGTTCTATATAGAACTCTAGGGTTCTCGACTCAACTTTAAAGAACGCTTTATGCCAAAAAGGTTCTATATCGAACTCTAGGGTTCTCAACTCAACTTTAAAAAACGCTTTATGCCAAAAAGGTTCTATATAGAACTCTAGGGTTCTCGACTCAACTTTAAAAAACGCTTTATGCCAAAAAGGTTCTATATAGAACTCTAGGGTTCTCAACTCAACTTTAAAAAACGCTTTATGCCAAAAAGGTTCTATATAGAACTCTAGGGTTCTCGACTCAACTTTAAAAAACGCTTTATGCCAAAAAGGTTCTATATCGAACTCTAGGGTTCTCAACTCAACTTTAAAAAACGCTTTATGCCAAAAAGGTTCTATATAGAACTCTAGGGTTCTCAACTCAACTTTAAAAAACGCTTTATGCCAAAAAGGTTCTATATAGAACTCTAGGGTTCTCGACTCAACTTTAAAGAACGCTTTATGCCAAAAAGGTTCTATATCGAACTCTAGGGTTCTCGACTCAACTTTAAAGAACGCTTTATGCCAAAAAAGGTTCTATATAGAACTCTAGGGTTCTCGACTCAACTTTAAAGAACGCTTTATGCCAAAAAAGGTTCTATATAGAACTCTAGGGTTCTCGACTCAACTTTAAAGAACGCTTTATGCCAAAAAGGTTCTATGTAGAACTCTAGGGTTCTCGACTCAACTTTAAAGAACGCTTTATGCCAAAAAGGTTCTATGTAGAACTCTAGGGTTCTCGACTCAACTTTAAAGAACGCTTTATGCCAAAAAGGTTCTATGTAGAACTCTAGGGTTCTCGACTCAACTTTAAAGAACGCTTTATGCCAAAAAGGTTCTATGTAGAACTCTAGGGTTCTCGACTCAACTTTAAAGAACGCTTTATGCCAAAAAGGTTCTATGTAGAACTCTAGGGTTCTCGACTCAACTTTAAAGAACGCTTTATGCCAAAAAGGTTCTATGTAGAACTCTAGGGTTCTCGACTCAACTTTAAAGAACGCTTTATGCCAAAAAGGTTCTATGTAGAACTCTAGGGTTCTCGACTCAACTTTAAAGAACGCTTTATGCCAAAAAGGTTCTATGTAGAACTCTAGGGTTCTCGACTCAACTTTAAAGAGCACTTTATGCCAAAAAGGTTCTATATAAGGAGAAACATCTGAAATGATTGCATAATACTTCAATGTTTAACTTAAAATGGATTAAAACAAACGTAATTAATTAAAACTAAATCCATAAACTGATCCCATGATGGGAACCATTTAAAGGTTCTATTTATGAAGAGCCTGACGGAACACTTTATATAGAACCGTTTCTTCTGAGAGTGTATATACTGTAGGCTACATGTATATGTAATGAACAAGGAAGAAAAACTGGACAAAAGTCACACACTTCATGCTTTTCCAAGGACGTCTTTAAGCCGTGTGTCAGTTTGCCAGATGTGTTTGATTTGTAACATGCTCTTTGAAATGTATTTTATGGCACTTGGTGCAATACAGCAGGAAACCTGCAGTTCATTATTTTACGTATGGAGCAGAAGTTGCTCAAGGCTGTTGTGTACATCAACATACATCTCTCACATATATTCATGGATAAAACCAATGCCTGTATCAAGTCTGACAGCAGAGACTTGAAGGACACCATTCACTGCAGTAATCTTCTTCATGCCTTTCAAAAAGCATTTTATCTTTCAAAATGACAGATTTCCATACAGCGAAGGATTCATTTCAGAAACACAGATGTTTTGATCGAGTACACAGATATTCAATTAAGATTTCCTTTTTCCCCACATCAGTGGAAGTTCAACGTGTTTCTGCTTTAGCAACCCAAGATTTTATATTGATTTCAACCATGTCAGTCATGAGTACAAAGGACAATCAGAGAAAGGGCTCATGGGAAATCAATGTCTGCCATTTATAAAGCTTTCCTCATGTTCTACATGCACTCATCGAGAAGAACGGGCTCAGGGTCGCCGTTCTCTTCATCTAAAATGCTTCTGATTGAACTGGCAAATGCCATGTGAGAAAAAACATACAAAAAACATAATGTTTCAATATTGCAAAAGCTCTACAATCATTGTGCTCGTCATGATTACAATATTAACATAATAATGAACAGTTCAAGATAGCAACAGATGCCAATTCAATTCAAATTCACACTGGGAGCCAGTGCACAACCCTTTCTGTTCGTACTGATTTATTGAGTTGAATATTAGTGAGTCTCATGAAGTGTCTTTAGATGACATCAGGTGACCACGAGAGGGCAGGATTGAGTCCAGCAGCTTTAGCTCATGTCTGGATCTCTGAGCTCTTCTCAATCCTAGTGCACTTCCTACTTCCAGGGAAATAGAACAAAAATGTTAAAGACATCATCATGCACTAATAAAGGTCCAATCAACAAAACAAACACAAGCTCTGCAATATGTCATGCTCCAAATAATTTTACAAAGAATAGCTTGAATCATCTGTTCCCAACCAATAGAATATGGAAATAACTTTTACTGTATCTTCTAATCACACTGCAAAAAATAGTGATTTTTTTTCACAGTCTTCCGGTTTGTTTTGCAGTGCAAATGTCTAAAAGATTCTTAAATCAAGATGCATTTACTGGAAATACAAAATGACATAAAATATAGATGATTCATACTGAGTTTATGATTAAAACAAAAACAAATTGGCTCTGATAGAAATCAACAATTCAAGGTGCCTTTTCGCATGTTCTTTTTCAATTTTTCAAGACTTCTCACATTATCTCCAGTAAATGTATCTTGATTTAAAGATGTTTAGATATTTCTATTGGAAAACGACAAAAATACTGAGGAAGATATTAATTTTTTGCAATGTATGCAACATTTAAGACGTTCTGCTCTGATTTAAGACCCTTTTAAGGCCTTAATTTGTGTAAGGGTGAATTAAGACCTGCAGAAACCCTGTAGTCGTCACTATAACCCAGCTAACATGAATATCTTCTACGCTCAGGAACGTTTTCATAGTGCCTATACTACTATTGGCGGAAGTACCCACTTTTTGGCATGTTCGCACTGCAGGAACTGGGAACCATTTTAGTTTAGGAATGGCTTTTGGGGGAATAAAAGAGTTCCCGCGAGAAATGTTACACTTCCAGAATGTTCTCAGAACGTCCCCGCTGGTGTCAAGGGCGTCGCCTGGTTACGTTCCCAGAACATTCTGAGACGGTCATGATGTGGAGTTCTTTAAAGGGTTCGGGGACGTTATTTGGTGGACCTTCACAGCACATTCAGGACAATCTGGGAATGTTTAGGGGATCATTCCTATAGGACGTTCCCTCTAGGTCTCTACACTACATTCCCATAACATTTGGCCGTCCTTGGAAAGTTTAGGTGACCATATTTTATTTGGAAATTTGATGTTCCCAGAACGTTCTCAGAACGTCCCTGCTGGTGTCAAGGACATCACCTAGTAATGTTCCCAGAACGTTCTGAGACGGTCATGATGTGGAGTTCTTTAAAGGGTTCGGGGACGTTATTTGGCGGACCTTTAAGGAACATTCAGGACGTTTAGGGGATCATTACTATAGGACGTTCCCTCTAGGTCTCTACACTACATTCCCATAACGTTTGGATGTTCTCGGGAACATTTAGGGGGCCATATTTTATATGGAAATTTTATGTTCCCAGAATGTTCTGAGACCGTCATGATGTGGAGTTCTTTAAAGGGTTCGGGGACGTTATTTGGTGGACCTTCAGGGAACATTCAGGACAATCTGGGAATGTTTAGGGGATCATTCCTATAGGACGTTCCCTCTAGGTCTCTACACTACATTCCCATAACGTTTGGATGTTCTCGGAACATTTAGGGGGCCATATTTTATTTGGAAATTTAATGTTCCCAGAACGTTCTCAGAACATCCCCGCTGGTGTCAAGAACGTCACCTAGTAACGTTCCGAGACGGTCATGATGTCCCCCTAAAGTCATATTGGGAACGTCCCTAATGTTCTGTAAAGACTCGGGATTTCCGTCACTTTTAGGGAACGTTGCGCAAGGTCGTGAGAACGTCCCCTCCTGCGTGGGGTCCTACTTCAGATTAGGGTCTGACCCAGCAGGAACGACCAGTGACGTAAGTGTACGCTGACTGGCCGAACACATGGCATACGTGTAAACACACAGTTAACATTTACTTACTCCAAAACATGGAAAACAGCGATAGATGGACCGACGCAGAAGTCCAGGCACTTCTCAACCTTTACGGTACGGAGTTGTTGATGTTGCTGAATGTTGCACTTAAACGACGTCGCTGTCGGACGGATTCAGAGTTCCTGCTGGTGCTGCGAATACAACCAGGAAAATGGCCCTGGATTTTTAAGTACAATCAACTTGGATATTTAAGTCATTTCAACTTGACCAATGAATGAAAAGCTGTTTGGAATCAATCATTTCCATATGAAACACTTCACCTGAATAAATCTGCATGTATTTAGAGTGTTTCCTCCTGCTGGTAAAATGATCCTGAAGACGCAGAGGAACAAAAGGAGAGCAGCTCCAACTCTACAGCATCCAAAATCCAGAATGAGCGTGACAAAGATGAAGTACTTTAATCAGCATCCAAGAAGAACGAGAAGGGAAATTGAAAAAGTGCAGAGCCAAAAGCATCTCCGTCCTCCTCCAGAAAGCGTCAATGACCTGAGAGAGGGTCACTGATTCACACAAACAAACACATCAGGCCAAAATCTCCCTTAATGCTTTCATACTGAGAACAGCCATTATAGAGCAGCTCAAGGTGAGCGTTATCTACAGCAGCACACACACACACACACACACATCATTAGTTAAACTGTCATCGTCACAAGTGCAATTAATGCAACAGTTGCAGGAGCCTCATGTCGGTGTGATGCTCTATAACTCCCGCTCACCTTCAGCGCTTCGGTGCGATAAGAGACGTGTCCGGGCCTGACGCTCTTCTGTACACCTGTGTTTGTCCGGAGGTGTGTGTGACCCGCGGACGGGTTTGAGCTCGCCAGCCGTGTGAGGTGAAGCGGGACACCTGTGCTGATGGAGGAGTGTGTGCGCTCAACACTATATACTGTATGTGGAAGATCTGATCGCTCTCTCATCGCTTACACTTTAAAACCTCTAAGAGCTCTTTATATTTGATTTAACTCATAAAAATGATTTTGTTGGTATAAATTAATGTATTTAGGTTGAGGCAGCAATATTAAAAATATTTTTTACTTTAATGAAACCGGTTAATTTAGATGTTATCATTTTTCGGTTAACATTATTTTCAGTGCAGGAGATCTAATTGAGTTGTGCTTCATTACGTTTGCCTCGGATGTTTCTCCTCAAGTCTTCCAGGGGAACACACACACACACACACACACACACAATCACACACACACACACAATCACACACACACACACACACGGAACACTTAACACACACTCTCACACACACACACACTCACTCTCACACACACACACACGCACACACACTCACTCACACACACACGCACACACACACACACTCAATCACACACACACACACACACACACACACGGAACACTTAACACACACTCTCACACACACACAAACACACACACTCACTCTCACACACACACGCACACACACACACACACTCACTCACACACACACACACACACACACTGAACACTTAACACACACTCACACTCACTCTCACACACAGTCACACACACACACTCACATACACACAGTCACACTCACACACTCATTCACACACACATTCACACACACTCATACACACAGTCACACTCACACACACACACACACACACACACTCACACACACATTGAACACTTAACACACACTCACTCTCACACACAGTCACACACACACTCACTCACACACACAGTCACACACACACACACGCACTCATTCACACACACTCATTCACACACACTCATTCAAACACACACACACACACACAGTCACACTGACATACACACACACACACACAGACAGTCACACTCACACACACACACACTCACACACACACACACACACTCTCTCACACACACACACACACACACACAGTCACACCCACATTAAACTATTTTTTAAATAATTTTTTTAGTGGCTGATATTATTTCACCTCCGTTGACATTAGTTTAATCTCTCCTTATTAACTAACGAATCCCACAGATCAGGAATCAGTGTTTGTAGTTCCTGTACATTACTGGATAATTATAATTCTAAGCTTTGCGTTCTGTCAAAACTCTTGGAAAATGTTGTTAGTAAACAACTGACATGCTATTTAAATTCTGTCTATAAATCAGTCAGGGCTTCATAAAAAGCATATTAGCACAACAGCTGTTCCCGAGGCTTTAGATGAAAAGTATCGTGTCTGTTTATTGATTCAGCAAAAGCTCTGGATCCTGATGTATAGTTAGATAATGCAGTTCTGGCTCATTTAAAGGGAAGAGCTCAATGTGTTCAGTCAGATTTAACGGGGGTTGTTAAGGGAGTCCCCAAGGGTCTGTGTTGGGCCGTTATTATTTAGTTTATGCATAAATTGTCTTAATTCCAATATCCAAGGTTTAATTTCCACGCGGATGATACGGTTATTGACTGTTGGGAATGACATTAACCGGAGCTGACGTCTGTGTAACTGAAGCAGACGCTGATGAAATAACACAAAAACTCCAACGCACCGAGAGCAGAGCGTCTGGATGCAGTTATAGCGTTTTTACCGCAGTAAAACCGTGATTTACTGATTGAGATGGAGGTCTGACTGGTGTCGAGATCCTCAGAGAAACTTCATTGTCAACCGATAAGAGTTCATGATGATCATTTGTGAGCTTCGTCCCTCCTGAATGAAAACCGTGACCTTCACACCGAACAGAGCGCTTTACTGTACACATCAATGACAATGAGAGAGTTTTAATAAATAAACCTTGAATGTTTCTTGAGTATCAAGAGTGCAGATTGGGCATTATAGAGTGCTAAAGTACATTACACTACACACACACACACACACAGCCGTGGATCATCAGGGAACGACACACACACACTCACACACACTCACGCTCACACACACACACAGCCGTGGATCATCAGGGAACGACACAGGATTAAGAATCAAGGGTTCATACACTTTTGAACGGGTCATTTTTATATATTCAGATATTTTTTTTATATATGTAAACATCTGTTATGTAAAATATGTTATTCAGGACAGCACTGAATAAAAAATAACATGCATTTTGTATGATCTCTTATTTAGTTAAAATTATTCACATTTTCACAGATTCTGCAAGGGGTCACATACTTTTTCTTGCCCCTGTGTATAATGCTGTACTGCAGGGCTCCTACAGACAGGGGGCGCTAGAGCAACAACACTAGCCTCATACACACACTGTTACTGTTTACAAGAGAGACAGAATCAGATATCACGAAAAAGCAGAAACATACATAAATATGGTATTTTGGCATTTGCATAATGGTCATTACACAGAAAAATGAAACATATATTGAGCATTTACAGTATTTTTAATATTGATCATTAATGGATTTCTACAGTTGTGTGTGTGCGCCACACAAACCCCCAGCGGTCTTCAGTCTGACCTCTCTCCGTAATGGACGAGTGTTTGTTCTGATGTTTGCACTTCCTTCAGTCGAGGAGCTTTCACTGAACGAGCCGAGACACACAGATCCGAGTCAAAGGACGAGGAATTGAGTGCTTGTTTAGCAGGACCGTGTGTGTGTCTCACTCAACGAACGGAAGATTTCAATACGACTGACCTTCACCGGCTCACACACACTGCTGTGACCTACGACCCTCTCAACACACACACTCACAACTCTGGGACTGAGTTGTGTGAGGGTCTGGAGTAAAGAGGAAACTCTTCCACTAGCACTTGACTCACTACACACACACTCTCACGCACACACTCACACACACTCACACTCAAATCACACACACACACACTCATTTACACTCATACACACTCACACACAAACACACTCACACACACTACACAACACACACACATGCTCACACACACACTCACTACACAACACACTCACATGCTCACACACACACACTCACTACACAACACACACACACATGCTCACACGCACACACTACACAACACACTCACATACTTACACACACACACACTCACTACACAACACACACACATGCTCACACACACTACACAACTCACACACATGCTCACACACACACTACACAACACAACAAACTCACATGCTCACACACACACACACTCACTACACAACACACACACACACTACACAACACACTCACACTCTCTCTCACACACACACACACTCACACTCACTACACAACACACTCACACTCTCTCACACACACAGACACTCAATCACATTCACTCACATTCAATCACACACTCGCACACACACAAACACACTCACACACAGTACACAACACACTCAGTCTCTCACACACACACACACTCGCTCACACACTCACTCTCACACACACACACACACTCACTCACAGCCTCTCACACACTCTCTCACACACACACACTCAGTCGCACGCACACACACACACACACACACACAAAGTCTCTCACACACTCTCACACACACACACTCACAGTCTCTTACACACACACACACTCACTCACAGCCTCTCACACACACACACACACACAAAGTCTCTCATACACTCTCACACACACAGTCTCTCACACACTCTCACACACACACACACTCACTCACAGCCTCTCACATACTCTCACACACACACACACACTCAGTCGCGCACACACACAGACACACACACACACACAAAGTCTCTCATACACTCTCACACACACAATAAGTCGCACACACACACACACACACAGTCTCTCACACACTCTCACACACACAATAAGTCGCACACACACACACAGAGAGATTCAGTGCGAGTTAAGATCCATTAACCAATCATCTGTGGAATCCTGGTTAACAGGGAACATCAAAACGTGTCAAAACATTATTTCTGAATGTCCAAACGTTTTAAAAACTTGTTATACAAACGTTGAGGGAACGTTCCACTGTATCATTCTTCAAACATTATGGGATGTTACTTTTGAATGTAAAGATTCCGAAACACGCAGTAACATTTAAAACAAGTTCCATTATGATGTTTTGAGAACGGATAACTGAACGAACGTTCTATTAACGTTACTGGAAGAACGTTTGCCAGAACGTTCCCTGGGGAAATAGTTTGCTTGTGTTTATTTTGTTTATAACTGCTCACAATGGACATAACGTACAGCAGAAATGTGTGTTAATCACTGCCTCAATTAAACTACTGTTTGAAACGGTGTTTACTGCTCGTCTGTACTGAACCCACTCAAGCGCTCTACTCTTAACACTTCATTTCTGAGATTGTAACTGGACGGGATTCATTAAATTAAACATGCAACATGATGACATCACGTGACTACAGTGACTATAATGCATACGGTTTCACTCAACATTTTTATAAATAGCATTCAGTATTTAGTAAGTATTCAGTATTAATTTAGTTAAGTTTCCCGCTTCTCAGATGTAAAACAGGCTTGCACATGAACTCTGAGAATAAAAACAATGCACTTCCAGTATCTCCGAGAGCCGTTGGTGAAGAGATGGTAAAGTTTCACGAGGTTTAGAGTTTCACGTGGCCTTCAGATAACTGTAGAGCGCTTGCAGACCTCCGTCCAGAACCTCTTTGATGGGTTTCAGCAGGGGATTGTGCATGATGTGAAGTCCTTTATCCAGCGGATGGCACGCCAACTTCTCCAGCCGCCTCAGCCGGTGCATCTCCGCGGGAACGTTCTGGATGTCGTTGAAATCCACATTCAGGAGCTCCAGCTTGGTCAGACAGCAGAGCATCTTGGGAAGCGAGTGGATGCAGTTGCCCTCGACGATGAGGATCTTCAAGTCGGCCAGCGCCTGGATCTGATCGGCGATGTTTTCCAGTCGGTTACAGGCCAGCTGCAGAAACACCAGGCTCTTCATGGCGTAGACGCAGCCGGGGATGTGAATGATGTGATTGTGGCTCAGGTTGAGCTTCTTGAGTCCGTCGAGGGCCGAGAGCGACGGCGGGAGGCTGGTGAGCTGGTTGTTGGCGAGACTCAACACCTCCAGTTTGGAGCAGAAGCCCAGTTCTTCGGGAACCTCGCTCAGACGGTTACGATAGGCGAAAAGCACCTTGAGGTTTCTGAGTCGGCCGATTTCAGGCGGCAGACTGCTCAGCTGGTTTCCCCACAGATTCAGCACCACCAGGTTCTGCAGCAAACCCAGAGCGGACGGCACGGCCCGCAGCGCGTTGAGCGACAGGTTGAGCTTCTGCAGGTCTCTCAGCTCCCACAGCTCCTCCGGAGGATCCTGTATGCCGCGGCGAGCCAGGCTCAGCACGCTGTAGCCGAAGTGTGTGGTCATGAGCTTGCGTATGCGCTCGGCGGTGGGAAGGGATTCATCGGGACACGTGCTCTTTCTCACCGAACGCCTTGTGTCGTCGTCTGCCACGCTCTTTGATTTCTTCCCACCCATTTCTGTTCTCCTTCTCATCTGCTAGAGACACATATAAACCAAAGCCAAGACATGCAAAGGACATTTCCTGAGCGTCACAAACACGCCTGGAGGCGTGCTGACAGTCCGGAGACCCAGTGTGGATTGGAAACATATCTTGGCAACTCCTACTGAGTTTCACGACCCTCTTGTCCAGTTGCTCCTGTCACTTGTGCATGAGCGGTCGGCGATAACTACCCTTGATTGTGGCCAGAGACGAGGACGGACATTTCTGGGGTGAAATACGATGGCGTTGACCTCTCATGCCACCCGTGACCCAAAATAAAGTCATGCATGAAGTCCAAGTTATGAACTGGACAACTGTTTATGATAAAGTTAGCCTCCAAAACCATTACTTAAATACTTAAACTTTACAAGTTACTTAGAAAGACACTGCCTGCTTCACTATAACACGTCTTTATCAGCACAAATGGAGATGCTTTGACACATACGCCTGACCTATTTATAGATCAAATCCCCCGTGGAAGCTTAAAAACATTTCTATCCTGAGCTTCATTTCACGTAGGTAAACAAACACTTAAATAGCTCATCAGAAGCAGTAGTGAAACGTCCATGTTATTTAAAGCTAAAGTTCAGTTGAAGCCTGTAACTTTCCTCATCATTTCTCACTGTGTTAAATAGCCACAGATGTGGATTAAAGGGTTATAAATGGTGTCGTGGTTCAATATTAAGTGGGACATCTGTCGGAGGTTCTTGGCTTTGCCTCTTGGCATCGCTGCCAAATAATCAGAAATCTGCAACGTTCCACCCTGAATAGAAATGCGCAGAGAGGGAAATCAGCAATGCATCACATTCAGTGGCTAAAGTGTGTGTATCTGATTTATTTCAAGCGGAAATCTCTCAAGAAGAACCCGTAACGTGTGGATGATCCGTCATTGATAGTTTAGTATGTGTTCACATCTCACCACCTGCTCAGACTGGGTTTCACAACGTTATTCTCAGGGTGTGAAATCCATTTAGCAAACTATATAATGACATTTGAGGATTAAAGCATATCGAGTTTGATGATTTAAAGGGGACCTATTATGCAAAATTCACTTTTATAAGGTGTTTGAACACAGGTGTGTGTCCACAGTGTGTGTAAACAACCAGCCTATAATGGTAAAAATCCACCCAATACTTTTGTTATAATCCCCATCAATCATGATCAATCTCTCATATTTCCCTCTACTCCTGCGTAAGAGTAGGGAAGCCCCGCCCATGCCTGTTGATGATTGGCCCTTTTAGCATAGACACGCCCCTGAGTGAGAAGCACAGAGACGCCATTTCTGTTTACTCGCTGTATCAGCGCTCGAGTATTACAATGTGTGCGCCAAAAACATTACTAATGTTCTGTTGATGAACCAGCGAACACACGAGTCTCACAGACTCCAGCATCAGAGCCACTGAGGACACCGCGGGTGAAATTCATTTATGAAGGAAATGTGCCGAAGAATGACGGTAAAATGATATACACTCACCTAAAGGATTATTAGGAACACCATACTAATACTGTGTTTGACCCCCTTTCGCCTTCAGAACTGCCTTAATTCTACGTGGCATTGATTCAACAAGGTGCTGAAAGCATTCTTTAGAAATGTTGGCCCATATTGATAGGATAGCATCTTGCAGTTGATGGAGATTTGTGGGATGCACATCCAGGGCACGAAGCTCCCGTTCCACCACATCCCAAAGATGCTCTATTGGGTTGAGATCTGGTGACTGTGGGGGCCATTTTAGTACAGTGAACTCATTGTCATGTTCAAGAAACCAATTTGAAATGATTCGAGCTTTGTGACATGGTGCATTATCCTGCTGGAAGTAGCCATCAGAGGATGGGTACATGGTGGTCATAAAGGGATGGACATGGTCAGAAACAATGCTCAGGTAGGCCGTGGCATTTAAACGATGCCCAATTGGGACTAAGGGGCCTAAAGTGTGCCAAGAAAACATCCCCCACACCATTACACCACCACCACCAGCCTGCACAGTGGTAACAAGGCATGATGGATCCATGTTCTCATTCTGTTTACGCCAAATTCTGACTCTACCATCTGAATGTCTCAACAGAAATCGAGACTCATCAGACCAGGCAACATTTTTCCAGTCTTCAACTGTCCAATTTTGGTGAGCTCGTGCAAATTGTAGCCTCTTTTTCCTATTTGTAGTGGAGATGAGTGGTACCCGGTGGGGTCTTCTGCTGTTGTAGCCCATCCGCCTCAAGGTTGTGCGTGTTGTGGCTTCACAAATGCTTTGCTGCATACCTCGGTTGTAACGAGTGGTTATTTCAGTCAAAGTTGCTCTTCTATCAGCTTGAATCAGTCGGCCCATTCTCCTCTGACCTCTAGCATCAACAAGGCATTTTCGCCCACAGGACTGCCGCATACTGGATGTTTTTCCCTTTTCACACCATTCTTTGTAAACTCTAGAAATGGTTGTGCGTGAAAATCCCAGTAACTGAGCAGATTGTGAAATACTCAGACCGGCCCGTCTGGCACCAACAACCATGCCACGCTCAAAATTGCTTAAATCACCTTTCTTTCCCATTCTGACATTCAGTTTGGAGTTCAGGAGATTGTCTTGACCAGGACCACACCCCTAAATGCATTGAAGCAACTGCCATGTGATTGGTTGATTAGATAATTGCATTAATGAGAAATTGAACAGGTGTTCCTAATAATCCTTTAGGTGAGTGTATATTTGAGCAAATCATTTTACACACGACTGCTTCCCCAACGCTTCGTGCTCTAACTTCATATCCAGAACAAGTGAAGATGGCACTTCATATTCTGTGAATGTTTGCAGATTTCCTTTCTGAATGATCTTTCTAGAACGCTGTACGGCTAATATGGCTAAAGTTAGCATCGTCTCTGACTGTATTCACAGAGACTAGAGCTGTGCCGTTAGTTTTATCTTGAAAACTCTCACCGTCTGCGTAATTCATAAACGCACATTTATTATGCATTGTATAGTCGGGTGACGGACGTGTTACGTTCCCACACAAGCACCGATACAACAATTTATAGATTCACATAACGGCACATGCTAGTCGTAACTCCACAACAACTAATGTTACGTAAATGATCCACTACCCGTTCAGTCTAAAAGTGTCGAGCTCTTCCTGAGTCTCTCGTCTGTGTCGACTCCGGCTCAAACATGTACGGCTGCTCCACAACTGCTTATTTCTGACATTTTGGCAGAGTGAGATTTGCCTGTTTTGTTGTTGATGGAGTATCTGAAGCTTGTGTAAAGGCTCCGCCCTCTTCTGGAAGGGGGGCGGGGAGCAGCAGCTCATTTGCATTTAAAGGGACACACAAAAACGAGGTGTTTTTGCTCACACCCAAATAGAGGCAAATTTGACAAGCTATAATAAATGATCTGAGGGTATTTTGAGCTGAAACTTTACACACACATTCTGGGGACACCAGAGATTTATATTACCTCTTGTGAAAAGGGGCATAATATGTCCCCTTTAAGATCAATTTCAGTTGTGACAGATAGACCAGCTGATATTACCACAGAAAATGTAAATCTAAATGCAAAAAATATTGCTGACATGATAATGTTATTTCTAAAAGTTTTCTGAATTTTCAAAACTTCCAGTTTTTTTAATTATTTAAGTGTTACACGAACATTCCATTTGATCATTTTGCAAACGTTCTGGAAATGTTACTTTTGAATGTTTTCTGAACATTCAGAAAGAAGTTGTAACATTTAAAAAATCAGGGGAAAACGTTCCATGAACAATGAATAAATGTTGTTGTGCTAACATTATTAAAAACCAGATAACTTTAAAAGAACGTTCTATTAATGTTACTGGAAGAATGTTTGTTATAACTTTGAGTTGAGCTGCTAATAATCATGTATCTTCAGACTCAGAACATGCTGATGTGAGGGAGATGTAGATGACACGGCTCATAAATGTAGGTCAGAGACGCTCAGAGTTTCAGGAGTGTACAGCCGATTGATTTGGTTTCGCTTTGTAGACAAGCAACTGAGGAAAAGCCCTTACTGTGCATTTACATCACAAACACGTATGTAAATACACAGATGTATTTGAAGAACAGATGCCCTAAAGCAGACACATGAGAGACATTCACCACGCTGACTCTTACTATGTAAACTCTCTCATTAAACTTAATCATGTTAAAAAACAAAACAAAACAAGAGAACATGGCTGAATCCTTAAAATACTGTAGAGGTAAATAATATAGTTTGAGTATTCAGAATATAAATAACCCAATAATAAATATGTACACCGATCAGGCATAACATTATGACAGGTGAAGTGAATAACACTGATTATCTGTTAGTGGGTGGGATATATTAGGCAGCAAGTGAACATTTTGTTCTCAAAGTTGATGTGTTAGAAGCAGGAAAAATGGGCAAGTGTAAGGATTTGAGCGAGTTTGACAAGGGCCAAATTGTGATGGCTAGACGACTGGGTCAGAGCATCTCCAAAACTGCAGCTCTTGTGGGGTGTTCCCGGTCTGCAGTGGTCAGTATCTATCAAAAGTGCTCCAAGGAAGGAACAGTGGAGAACCGGCCACAGGGTCATGGGCGGCCAAGGCTCATTGATGCACGTGGGGAGCGAAGGCTGGCCCGTGTGGTCCGATCAAACAGACGAGCTACTGGAGCTCAAATTGCTCAAGAAGTTAATGCTGGTTCTGATAGAAAGGTGTCAGAATACACAGTGCATCGCAGTTTGTTGTGTATGGGGCTGCATAGCCGCAGACCAGTCAGGGTGCCCATGCTGACCCCTGTCCACCGCAGAAAACGCCAACAAATTCCCCAGATCTCAATCCAGTCGAGCATCTGTGGGATGTGCTGAACAAACAAGTCCGATCCATGGAGGCCCCACCTCGCAACTTACAGGACTTAAAGGATCTGCTGCTAACATCTTGGTGCCAGATACCACAGCACACCTTCAGGGGTCTAGTGGAGTCCATGCCTCGACGGGTCAGCAAAAGGGGGACCAACACAATATTAGGTCATAATGTTATGCCTGGTCGGTGTATATTCAGTATTTATAATTGAAGTTTGACTAAAGTATTAAAGGACCCTTTGACCTTTTGACCTAGAGCCTCCATTTAGCCCTAACCCTGACCTCACGGAGCCCAGCTGACATATAAATAAACTCTGAATACTTGACCTTCTAATTCTATCACTTATAGTGAAGTAATACAAGCAGAGCGGCCCATCATGCTCATTTACAGACAAATTCATCTGTATCACTTCCATCAAAATCATGTTAAAAGTTTACATTTAATATTTAAAAAGAAATCAAAGCACTTCTAATCTCAATGTTATTTCTGTGTCAAAACGGGATATTAGTGATTTAAAAAAGTAATTTCTACATTCTTCAGTGACTGAATACAGTTTAATATGGTTGCTAACTAACTGAGAATGAGCATTTGAGATTTGAGCGTCTCTTGATGTAAAAATGTTGCCTGTTCCATTCAGCTCTGTTAGTGTGATTTGCAGGCACTGTGTAATAGATGCAAGTGTTCACCAGAGACAGTTTAATATCGCAGCTATAATTTCTTCATCGAGTTCTTCAGCAGCAGAGAGAGGGCAAAATGGAAGTGTGAGAGTAAAGGGAGATAAAATGGGAGATGAAGTGGCTGAGGATGATGAATCGATGGGGAGGATACACACTATTACACTGTATAAAGATGCCATTTGTATTGTCTGTGGAATGAGAGCGCGGCAGAAGAACTAATGCAGTTACACGCCGAGAAACAGCAGACGCGAATATAGAGGAACTGAACCGCTGACACGAGACCTGCAGCATAACAACAACACAAACAGATAGATAGATAGACAGACAGATCACTATATTGCCAAAAGTTTTGGGACGTCTGCCTTTACATGCACATGAACTTTAATGCCATCCCATTCTTAATCCGTAGGGTTTAATATGGAGTCGGCCCACCCTTTGCAGCTATAACAGCTTCAACTCTTCTGGGAAGGCTTTCCACAAGGTTTAGGAGTGTGTTTATGGGAATTTTTGACCATTCTTCTAGAAGCGCATTTGTGAGGTCAGGCACTGATGTTGGACGAGAAGGCCTGGCTCGCAGTCTCCGCTCTAATTCATCCCAAAGGTGTTCTATCGGGTTGAGGTCAGGACTCTGTGCAGGCCAGTCAAGTTCCTCCACACCAAACTCGCTCATCCATGTCTTTATGGACCGACGCTTTGTGCACTGGTGCGCAGTCATGTTGGAACAGGAAGGGCCATCCCCAAACTGTTCCCACAAAGTTGGGAGCATGAAATTGTCCAAAATGTCTTGGTATGCTGAAGCATTAAGAGTTCCTTTCACTGGAACTAAGGGGCCAAGCCCAACCCCTGGAAAACAACCCCACCCCATAATCCCCCCTCCACCAAACTTTACACTTGGCACAATGCAGTCAGGCAAGTCCCGTTCTCCTGGCAACCGCCAAACCCAGACTCGTCCATGGGATTGCCAGACAGAGAAGCGTGATTGGTCACTCCAGAGAACACGTCTCACTGCTCTAGAGTCCAGTGGTGGCGTGCTTTACCCCACTGCATCCCATGCTTTGCATTGCACTTGGTGATGTAAGGCTTGGATGAGCTGCTCGGCCATGGAAACCCATTCCATGAAGCTCTCTACACACGGTTCTTGAGCTCATCTGAAGGCCACAGAAGTTTGGAGGTCTGTAGCTGTTGACTCTGCAGAAAGTTGGTGACTTCTGCGCACTGTGACCCTCAGCATGCGCTGACCCCGCTCTGTGATTTTACGTGGCCTATCACTTCGTGGCTGAGTTGCTGTTGTTCCCAATTGCTTCCACTTTGTTATAATCCCACTAACAGTTGAGCGTGGAATATTTAGTAGTGAGGAAATGTCAGGAATGGAGTCTGAATACAATGATTTGGAGGGGTGTCCCAATACTTTTGGCAATATTGGGTGGATGGATGGATGGATGGATGGATGGATGGACGGATAGATAGATACATAGATAGATAGATAGATAGATAGATAGATGGATAAATAGATAGATAGATAGATAGATAGATAGATAGATAGATAGATAGATAGATAGATAGATAGATAGATAGATAGATAGATAGATAGATAGATAGATAGATAGATAGATAGAGCAGCTGGCTGAGGGATCATTGGTGTGGCTCCAGGTGGAACCGGCTCTTGATGAAGGCGATACAGCAGCCAAACTCCTGTAAATGGGCTTCAGCTGCGTCAGACCGTCTGTGCACCAGAGTTTTGTGATTTTAACTGAAGCCAGACCGAGCACGACATGATGATGATACACGGGCCCAAAACAGTCCAGTGTTCATCTAATAACATGGTCAGGAGCCAGAGCTGAACTTTATTCTGAGAGGGAATGAACTTCCCGGCCTAATCAGAGTCAGATCCTGCTATAATGATGCTTGCAAACAAAAAGCATTATATTTTTATAGCTGTGCGTTCTCTTCTAGCAGACGGTAATGGACATGGCACAAATGTCAGCGTAGGATGTTTATCATTCATTAGAGACTCTTTTCTTCAGAATGTAAACGACTGGCCATGAAAACACTTCTGTAAATGTGCATCGTGTGTCTCAATGCTAGTTGTTTAGTCTGGAGCAGTCATAACATCTGAGTAATTCTCTCAGGGTTGCTAAGCACTGAAACACAAAATAAGAAGGAAAAAGGAGGGAAAGTCTGTCAGTTTATCAGCCGTCACTGACCCCTGCTGGACAAACTCTTACACTGACCAGGAACATCAGCAATATAACGGCTGGAGATTAATGTGTAGCTTGACTGTTAATAACTAGAAAAAGTAACTACTTATTTTACTGGAGCTCTGCTCCTCTAACTCAGCAGGTGTAATGAATAATAATAAATATAGCTGCGAGCAGCAATTATCAGGGTTCAAGCGGTTTAAGGCCTTTAAGCACATGGTTAAAATGATGTTTTATTCAGCAAGCATGTAACCACTTAAATTATAGAAGAAGGAAAAGACCATTTACTACAAATACAGGCAATTTACCATAGGAAATATTTGGTTTTAAAGCTTTTTAACAGTTATAGTGCCACCTATAGTCCGATCTCCATAAAAGTTTGCATGCTTCTTCAGAATTATGTTACGTGTGCTCACCTACGTTTGTGAAGTTCTGAGTTTTCATTTATGACTTTTGAGTATATTCTGCCATGCCCATTTTTCCAAATGACCCTGTTATAGCTACCCAAAATGTAAAGTTCAACACTTATTTGATAATTATTGACCTAGAGAGTCCTGAGAATTGTACTGCAGTTGTTTTATTGAGAAAAAACCTAGGAGTAGTTTGCAAAAGTAGGTTTTTTACATAATTGCGAATATTTAATGAACGATTTGATTGACAGCAGTGGTTCTTGAGGCAAAGTTGTTCAGTATGAAGAGATCTAACAAATGATATGAATATTGTGTGGGTGTGTGAAACACCACATGATTACAGAGGATTCAAAATTCTCACAGGCCTCTAGGGCCGTGAGTCAAACAGGCCCAGCGAGTTTTATTCAGTTCGGCCTCTGTTGTCTGATAACTGCTCAAACTTCATTGGCCGCCGCTGGCCGCATTTTTCGAGATACGCAAATGTCCTCAAAGGCAGTCTTGGCACCTTGGACAAAGACACCGCATGCCAATTTTTAAGTCAGTTAGACTTAGGGTTGCGTAGTTATAGCCATTTTTATGTTTTTTCCATGTTATAGAGCCACCAAGTGGCCAGTCACCGCGTCCTTTTTCACGCGACCACAGAATGAGCTCTTACATAGGTGTGCCAAGTTTGGTGAAAATATCTCATTCCGTTCCGTTATAGCCATTTTAGTAAAAGTGGCTCCGCCCACTGCCGTTTTGGCGGCCCTTAGAGAAATTTCAACATTTTTTCCGAATTATTGACAGTTTGGTTCCGATCAAGCCAAAAACCTAGGACTAGTTTGCAAAAGTAGGATTTTCAAAATCTAAAATACACATAAATTACGTCTTGAACCAATGATTCCAACGATATAAGACACTTGAGCCTACACCTAATGGTTTAGGAGTTATGAGCCATTTCGTACTTTTGATCACTGTAGCGCCACCATCAGGCCAATCGGGGCGAGCTTTGGTGTCGTTGTAGGTGGTGTGAGTACTACCAGCCCTCAAAGTTTAAAGTCTCGACGACTTACGGTTTGGTATGCCCGATTAATTTTAGGGGTGAATGGTGATCCTTCGAAAATTTTACAATTACAATAGAGTTTCAGCGCTACGCTCTTGAACCCCTGATAACCTTATTTTTTATAGTGCCTTTAAAGGTTGCTCTCTCAAAGCAATAACAAAGACAAAACACCCAACACACCTTGAATGAGGTCCAGCTTCAAGAGTTCATGTGAGGTCAGATCTCAACACATCCAGATGTCCAGAAGATGGCAGCAAAACCCACACAAAGAGCACAAATGATGTTCATGAGGTTCGTTTGAGATAATGTATCATATTCGACTTTCCTCAATGGTCTTAATAGCGTAAAGATGAATGAAAATATACATTAGCATTTACATTCATGCATTTTGCAGATGCTTTTATCTAAAGTGACTTACATTGCATTCAAGGTACACATGTTATCAGTTCATGCATTCACTGGGAATCGAACCCATGACCTTGAAAGATATGGAAACTAAATTTGGATTTTCATGATGGAAATAAGTCCTTGCAAAGTAGAATAGTGTTCAAGATCTAAGAAGATAGTGTTGTAAAGTTCAACATGAAAGGACAGAAACCAATAATAATAGTGATAATATTAAACTTATATTAAAATTAAATATAAAACTTGTTGTATAAAGTGTCCAATTGTCATGCTTGACAAAAAAGTAAAGCTTTGTTTATGGAAATTTACTCAAGTAGCTCATGAGGAATATAAATAAGTGAAAGTATTAAAGAAACGGGGTGGGCGTTTTTAACTTGGGCCTGTATGTCACATCCTAGCAACACCCTAGCAACAGGATAACAACGCGCTAAATCAGCAATTGTAGAGAAACTCCTCTATAAACCACCCAAAACACCCTAGCAACAAAACAGCAATGTGTTAAAAACGAGTGGGAACAATTTAGCATCTGAATAGCAACGCCCTGGCAACCCCAGACATTTTCTTCTGTTTCATTAAGATACTGTTAATAATGTTTCACATTTATAGGTGCATCTGATCATTATTGATTCATACAATGCACTTTGATTAAATGCTAACCACATTATTTGACTTATGAACTGTTTGCTTTCACAAATACAAATGACTCTGGGAAAGGCGGGATGGCTCGCATTGACAAATCTTCGCGCATTACCTTATTAAAATCCTTAACTTGTTTAAAATCAATAAACACAGACTGGAACTTACAAGAACAGCTTCATCTCTTTACATCTCGCAGTGGCGATTCATTGCGCCTTCTGATTCATGATTCGCGAAATTTGATAATCACAGCATAGGATTCGACTCAGTGATTCAGTCGCGAATCGGATCGCTATCACAGACCCGTATGCGGCATTTTTTTTTTTTTTTTTTTTTGCGGGTTGCAGTCGCAAATGTAACGAAACGATCTGCAGAAATGTGTCGAAATAAAAGTGTTTTATAAAAAAAAAAATCAGCAGAAACATTTATACTCGGGTAAAGTATAAACATCGCAAAATGGCGATTCCAGGCATTAGGGGTGCAGATGTAAATGTTCTCATTTTAATAACAACATCTGTAAAAAATAATAAAAACACCCCATTTATATATTATTGTTAACGATTAACTGGAGCAAGCAGTGACTTTTAGTCCGTTGCTGTGGCGTTGCTAGAATAGATTTCGCCGCCGCCTTTGTTGTTATGCTCAGTTGTTTACTATAATATATCTGTGGGATTATGTCACCTTTTTTCGTCCAGCAGATAAAAATAGTAAGTCTCATAGCGCAACTCTCCTCAAAAAGATGATGTGAGGAATCATGTGTGGGGCGAAAATGGGTTAAACCAAAATGACCCCTCTCGTGAGCACATGGTACAGTCCAGCGGGACTCCCCCCTCTCTAAACTCATGGTACAGTCCAGTCGGATTCAATGTAGCGGGACTGAATGAAAGAGACTAAAGTTTGAATGAGAAAGAGAGAGAGAGAAAGGAGCAGAACCAATGGACTTCGACACACACTTCGGATTTCAGCACAGTTTAAGTTCGATTCAGCAGTTTATTGAGTTATTTTAGAGATGAAGATGAAGATGAAGATGCTGTGGCCGTTTGCTGTGATTTTCTCATCATTGATTTGTGTTGAGGCTCAGCAGAGAGGTGAGCTCAAACACACACACACACACACACACACACACATACATCTGTGCTCATATAATCATCTACAGTGTTTTATTCAAACTGTGTAAAAATAATATTTTAGATTAGAACCTGAGCATAAAACACAACTGATTTATTCTGCTCATTGTTTGCATTTACTCTCTTCACGTGTTCAGATTTAGTGTTTACTGCAGGATATTCTTTAAAATGTTTACAATGATGGTAATACCACAATAGATGTGCAAAAACAGTATTTTCATGGTACATGTCCAAAAAAATCATGGTTAGTTACTTTTTTTTGGAAAATAATGCATTACATTACTGTGTTATTCCCTAAAAAAGTAACTCATTGTGTTACTTGGTTACTTTTTATTTACAGTAATATTACATTACTGCGTTACTCCCTAAAAAAAATAACGAATTGTGTTACTTAGTAACGTAACATTATTTTCCATAAAAAGTAACTAAGTAACACAATGAGTTACTTTTTTAGGAAGTAACAGTAATGTAACACATTATTTTCCATAAAAAGTAACTGTTACTTCCTAAATAAAGTAGCTCGTGTTACTTTTTACGGACAGTAATGCGTTACTTTTGTGTTACTTTTTCTCGCTTGGCTTGCTTGTTTGTTATTAATAACAAAAAACTCTTTCAGCAATAAAAAATGAAACATATGATGTTTATCTAAAAGTAATTTTTGCTTATTCATATGATTTGTGTTATTTAACATTATTTAATTATAGCAGCAGGTTTGTTTAATATTCACAGTTTTTATTCATTTTGAGGAACACTGAATCTTTATTGTGCAAGTGAGATGAGTAAATGCTCACATTTAGTCCAGAACTACAATAACCATCATGTTCACACACAGCGCACACAACAAACTATTTGAAAAAGTAACTCAGATATTTTGTTGTAAATTTAAAAGTAATCTGATTACGTAACTGCAATGCATTACCCCCCACACTGCAATTAACATACAGCAAATGAGCATTCCTTGATGATGATGTTACCTGTTGCTTTGGGTATTTGCATAGATAGTGTGGCAAATGATAAACTAACGAGATTTCTCACCCGCGGGTTTGTTTAGCGCGTCTAACATGTACCCACCGGTGAGGTCAGGAAGCCACTAATGTAGTTTTAGCTGTGACCCGTAAAAGCAGCGAGTGTCTGCTTACACCTCAGCTCTGAGAAACCTTATAGACTGAACTTTCATCTGATCTGTGTGTGTTCTTTCTGTTAAATGTATGCATGAGCGCGGGTCACATGAGACTTCTGTACGGGTCCATTAACGGCTAATCCTGGATGTTTAGTTCTAGTGAGCGGCGTTAGTTAACCGGCCATGAAAGCCTCTCAGTGTGACTTATTCTCATGAGTTACATATGGCCGTTTGTGTCATTTAAACTTTGATAAACTTCCAGTTCCAGAGAAGGTGAAGAATCATTTCACACTACAGGGACTAAAAATGTTGCCATATACACACACATACACACATACACACACATACACACACACACACACATACACACACACATACACACACACACACACACACACACACACAGTACAGGTCAAAAGTTTGGAAACATTTCTATTTTTAATGTTTCTGAAAGAGTCTCTTCTGCTCATCAAGGCTGCATTTATTTGATCAAAAATACAGAAAAAACAGTAATATTGTGAAAAATTATTAATTTAAATCAGCTGGTTTCTATTTTAATATACTTTAAAATATAATTTATTCCTGTGATCAAAGCTGAATTTATCATCATTACTCCAGTCTTCAGTGAACTTCAATGATCCTTCAGAAATCATTCTCATATGATGACGTTTATGATTATTATCAATGTTGAAAACAGTTACTTAATATTTTTTATAAACTGATATTTTTTTTAGGATTCTTTGAATAAAAAGTTTAAAAAGAACAGTATTTATTTAAAATAGAAATATTTTGTAACAATATACACTACCGTTCAAAAGTTTGGGGTCAGCAATTTTTTTTTCTTTTTTTTATAAAAAAAATATTTTTTTTTTTTATAAAAAATAGTTTTTTTTTTTCAAACAGGATGTGTTAAATTGATAAAAAGTGATAGTAAAGATCTGTATGGTTAGAAAAGAGTTCTGTTTTGAATAAATGCTGTTTTTTTTATTCATCAATCAATCCAACATTGATAATAATGATCAAATCCTCATATGAGAATGATTTGTGAAGGATCATGTGACACTGAAGACTGGAGTAATGATGATAAATTCAGCTTTGATCACAGGAATAAATTACACTTTACTATATATTCACATAGAGAACAGCTGATTTACACTGGAGTAATATTTCACTGTTTTACTGGATTTATGATCAGATAAATGAGCAGAAGAGACTCTTTCAGAAACATTAAAAATAGTAATGTTTCCAATTCCAAACTTTTGACTGTAGTTCCAGATGTCTTTATCTGCTCTGATCGGTCTGTAAGTGTGTGATTTCTAATCAGCCGGCGTTTCACGCTGAATTGACTGAATCACATTGTGAGGCTCTTATCAGCTCCACTTACATCTGATTACATTCACATGCAGATTCAGCAGATCTTCTCGTCTCTTCATCCAGACGCTTTGATTAGCTCTCAGCTGATCTCATCACCAATGCATGCAACTTCAAATGCTTTAGTTTCTTCTAGACATGACTCAGGAGATGCTTTGCCTCTCGCAGATGTTTGAACTTTCCCAGATCTAATGAAATACAAATGCTTGTTTTCCAAACCCGACTTAAAGTGGAGTCATTTGTGTGAAGCATCAGTCGTGAAGAGATTCTGTTGTATAAACTCACACCAAACGAGCCACTGATGACGGTCTGAGATGCTTGAAAAGCAGGAGAGCAATTATCTTGTCTCCTTCAGCTCAAATCATCCCTCTAAAGCCTGAAGCAATGCACTGGTGCTTAATGTGATCTGGGTGAATATATTAGTTGTGAATATATAAAAGTTAATTGGTGTTATAAGCATCTGATTTATCTCCTAGTTTAGTTTAGAAGATCTGGAGATGCAGGAGCAGACAGATGTGTTTGTCTGGAGGTGTTTTGATTGATTCTCAAATGCTCTGAGCGGATCTCAGCGTGTCTGTCACATGCAAACGCAGGCCAGATGTGCCGTAATGACTTCAGTCATCGGCGTCTCTTTATCTGCTGAGCGTTTGAAGTTTGTGTGTGTTCAGCTCCGCTGGGGTCCATTCAGAGCCGCCAACCCCCCGAGATACAGACCGTCTGCCGGCCGGGGACGCTCACTCAACACAAAGCTGAGATTCACAGTCTTACTTTAGTATCATTTGCTGATGCACAGAAATGACACATTTCACCACTAAAGGCCCCTAAAGCATCTAAACTATGGTAAAATCACTGTATCACTAGTACTAGTTCTTCTGATGTGCTGAAACCTCTAACACGAAGTATTAAAGTTAAGCATGCATTTACAAAGTCATCAGATGCATGATTTTCACCGGCTGTATGATAGAGTTTGCAGTTGAACAAATGTGTTGAATCAAAGCTGTAAAGTCCGACGTTGAGCTCGTGATCTTCTTCATCGTTGCGTTCCCTCTCATTGAGCTCTGACGGTAATGAGCGGTCAGCAGTGGATGATGGTTATCTCCTCATGAGAATTGATGGCTGCTTTTGTCAATTGTCCGAGAGGTAGTTATTTGTGTCATGAATGGCGGCACACAGACACGTGGGCGGATGGACGGGGGTCGCTCTTCAAAGAGAAAAGGAGAAAATGTGGTTGAGCAGTTCTGAGCAATTTTGAGTTGATAAAGAGCCCTATGATGCTTTTTCTCTTTAGTGTTGCTGTTTGAGCATGAGAAAGCTCCACTTCTTCTCTACATCAGTGTCAGTGTTTCTGAACTCCTGAAACGCCTCCATTGTAGTCTCGAGAACCAACACATCACAATATTCTTCATTTAAAAAATTCATACGCAAAATAAAGGGGCAGTATGGAAGCTTCTTTCCGCCACAAAATAAATCATTTTAAAAGATAATTGCGACTTTTTTTCTCAGAATTGCGAGATATAAAGTCGGAATTGCGAGATATAAAGTCGGAATTGCGGGATATAAAGTCGGAACTGGTGCGGGATATAAAGTCGGAACTGGTGCGGGATATAAAGTCGGAACTGGTGCGGGATATAAAGTCGGAACTGGTGCGGGATATAAAGTCGGAACTGGTGCGGGATATAAAGTCGGAATTGTGGGATATAAAGTCGGAACTGGTGCGGGATATAAAGTCGGAATTGTGGGATATAAAGTCGGAACTGGTGCGGGATATAAAGTCGGAACTGGTGCGGGATATAAAGTCGGAACTGGTGCGGGATATAAAGTCGGAACTGGTGCGGGATATAAAGTCGGCATTGCGGGATATAAAGTCGGAATTGGTGCGGGATATAAAGTCGGAATTGGTGCGGGATATAAAGTCGGAACTGGTGCGGGATATAAAGTCGGAACTGGTGCGGGATATAAAGTCGGAACTGGTGCGGGATATAAAGTCGGAACTGGTGCGGGATATAAAGTCGGAACTGGTGCGGGATATAAAGTCGGAACTGGTGCGGGATATAAAGTCGGAACTGGTGCGGGATATAAAGTCGGAACTGGTGCGGGATATAAAGTCGGAACTGGTGCGGGATATAAAGTCGGAACTGGTGCGGGATATAAAGTCGGAACTGGTGCGGGATATAAAGTCGGAACTGGTGCGGGATATAAAGTCGGAACTGGTGCGGGATATAAAGTCGGCATTGCGGGATATAAAGTCGGAATTGCCTATTTTATTCTGTGGCGGAAACAAGCTTCCATGGGGGCGGGGCCTGGTTGAGTTAGTTAGTCGTGTGGTGAAACTGGCGGTTATGGTAAGGGGCGGGGCATTTCCCAAACACCAATCACAACACACTGCTCCAGCCGACCAATCAGAGCACATTGTGCTTTTCAGAAGGAGGGGCTTCATAGAGACAGGAACTAAACAGAGCGTTACTGACAGACTGGGAAGAGAGGAGCCGCAACAATGGAGAATATGAGGAAATAATCAACATTCAAGCAGGAAAACCTGTTCTAGTATGAACCCATAATATGGGCTCTCCGTCTGTCATTCCAGGTCTGTTTCCTGCTATCCTGAACCTCGCCAGCAATGCCGAAATCTCCACCAACGCCACCTGTGGCGATCCCGCTCCTGAGATGTACTGTAAACTGGTGGAACACGTTCCCGGGAGACGAATCCGTAACCCTCAGTGTCGGCTCTGTGATGCAAACAGCCAGAATCCCAAAGGTAACCAGATTCGCCCTATGCATCCGTATCTGTAGTCTTGAATATCCGCAGTCGTTTTGCATGTTAGCTTCATGTTTGTTTCTGTTCAAACAGAGCAACATCCCATTACGAGCGCCATCGACGGCACGAACCAGTGGTGGCAGAGCCCGAGCATCAAAAACGGCCGTCAGTTCCACTGGGTCACCATCACTCTGGACCTGAGACAGGTAGGACAGCGTTAATCTGACGGTCAGACGCTCACCTTGTGTCCGCTTCACCTTATTTTGCTCCGCAGAATCAGCTGTTTCCTGTCAGTGTGCGATCATATCAAAACTAGAAGAAAAATAATGTGCAGTGAACTCTTTTGCACTATAACCAGTGTGTTTATGATTACAATAATCATTTTTTTGCATCTGTTATTTTAGTATACCTTTTAGTAGTTTTCTTTTTTTATATATATATTTTAAGTATTTTTATATTTTCTGTTTTAATTTGAGCTAGTTTAAGGGTATTTTTGCTTTTTTATTTTTAAATATGTCTATATAGTTTGCATTCATTTTTATTTTAGTTTTAGTTATTTCAGTGCATCAGGTTCAATTGGATGAAAATGTTGCGTTTGCAAATAAGTGAAATAAAATAAGTTTTTTTACTGTAATATAATATAAAATATAATATACTAGATGTTTTATATTGAACTATTTTGCGCTATAATGAGTGTTTATGATTACAATAATCATTTTTTGCATCAGTGTTATTTTAGTATAGTTTTTTTGTAGTTTTCATTAATATTTTTTAGTTTTTTTATAGGTATATTATTTTAAGTATTTTTATATTTTCTGTTTTCATTTTAATAGCTTGTATTAATTTTTATTTTAGTTTTAGTTATGTCAGTGCATCCAGTTAAACTAGATGAGAATTAGAAATATTGCGTTTGCAAATAGGTGAAATAAGTTTAAATTACTTATTTATTAATGTTTATTTTATTTCAAGCAGCGAATGTTTTTATGGTTTTAGTTTAACTATAATAACCCTGGTTTGCAACATCTTAACAGAAGATATGATGCATATTTAAAAAAATAATAGTAATTTTGATGTTTCCTTCATTTATAGCAAGTAAACATAATTAAACTAACAAAATGTTTTTAGTTTTATTCTAAGTTCTACTTTCATATTATAGCTAGTTTAGCTTTTGTTTATGGTGTAAAATCAAAAATAAATCATTATATTGACCTACATTAAGTAAGAATTTGATTATGTCTAAAGAAAATATATTAATCATTTTACTTTGCATGAATGTTTTAGTCTTTGGGAAAAAAACATGAAATATATTTAATCAAAACTTAACTTAACTTAGTTTTGAACCAAACCATAAACACAATTGGAGAAAAACAAATGCGTTCAGCTGTTTGTTTTTTTTAAAGTTGGTTCAAAGTATCATTTATTATTATTATTATTATTATGTTCACACTGAAAATTCTAAAAAGAAAAGTTCACTTCAAATTCCCGGATGATGCACTTAATTAACACTTCATGCATTTAACAGTCACAGTTTTAATTGTGTATTGCAAGGACACAAAAGCAAAATAACCTTACAAAAGTCATGCACTAGACGCTTGAGTACACAGCGCATCATTTGGGACATAACTAGTTTTGTAGTGTTGCAGACGTGATTTTGTAGAGATTTCAGGCTTTAAGAAGCGTAGGCCGTTTCCCAGTGAAATGAAGCTGTTTTTACGTCCCCCTCCTCCTCAGCCATTATGTCCCACCGTTAGCCTGAATGCTGTGCTAATTGTACACTAGCGGCCGTTTCCTGTGTGTCTGAATGGAGGTGTTGTGAAGCGACTCCAGGCCCTCAGGGGCCGCCGGCCGACACAAGTGTGTTTGTCTAGAGAGGTCAAGAGACACACTAATCCCGAAACCAGAAACAATCCGCAGCATTCCAGCACTGATTCCAAACCAACCCGCTAACCGTGATCCGCCGTCCGTCACACACACTCACAATCTAATCCATACAACACATTTTAATTACTTGAAATAAAATAAAAACATTTTTCTCATTTTTATTTAGTTTTAGCGTTCAGTGTTTGAGTTTACGACAGACACAATATGAGTTATGAATGATAGATTGAAAAAATACATTTAATCTTTATAATAAGTGTCTGCTTTTATTGGTAACACTTTACAATACGGTTATAACAATGAAACACTTCTGAGGCATTTATCAGGCACATATTGTAATCGTTGGCATTCTTATTATTATTCTTTTACTTCTTCCCCATAGAACCGCTTTCGGGAAAGTTATGAAATTTGGCACACTGATAGAGGACAGTCTGAAATGTCACCATAGCAAATTTGGAGTCTCTAACTCAATCCCTCTAGCGCCACCACCTGTCCAAACGTTTGTGCTAATAACTCTTGAACCATCTGATTCCGTGACTCAAGACGATTCGATTGAAACCTATGATTTTCTTTTTTGAAAATTGAACCAGATCATCTTCAGACAATGCCAACAAAAAGTTACGGAATTCAAGTCGATTCAAGTGTTTTTGAATAACGCACAAACTAATTTTACGTATCGAAAATAGACATAAGGCTGTATCTCCGCAACGCTTTATCGTATTCTGACCAAACTTGGTACAGATCGTCAGAAGCATGACCTGAGGCTACATGCTGCGTTTCGGCACAGCGCCACCTACTGGTCCGGAGATACGAAAAATGGCTTTTTTGCTTATAACTTCTGAACGGTTTGCCCAGAAATCATAAAAGTAGTCTTGTTAGATTCTGGACGGCATGTTGAGTCAAATGATATCCAATTCTCCCATATCGGCCATTTTAAATTTTGTAGTAAAATGCTGCATTTAATGAACGCATTAGTGTATCGTTACGAAACTCGGTGTGGGTCATCGGCCCGATGCCCTGAAGGAGCCTGAGAAGTTTCGAGGCAGCGCCACCTAGTGGTAAAATCAAATATTCACATGCTTATAACTTTGGATTTGGTTGACTTATTTTCAAAAAAATAAACGTGTTTTCCCTTTAAATTAAGTTTATTTTATGACCCCATTGGGAGATATTTGTTCTTGTTTTAAGCACAAATGTACTTAAATTCGCTTCTCAAGCAGTGATCTAAGTCTTCTCCTGTAAATGTATCTTGATTTAAGAATGTTTAGATATTTGTGCTGGAGAATCCTGAGGCAGAAATCATGCAGAGGCAGAAACCACAGAAATCTGAATAACCAGCGTAAACCCTTAAGCGCTAAAGAATCCGCCGATGTGGCTCGGTGGAAGCAGACGAGCGTGTGTTTCAGTGTTCGTCTGGAGCGAGGATGAGTCAGGCCTTTGTCTGCGTTCAGTGAGGGCCTTTCCTCCCCCGACGGGGCCTCGGGCCCTCAGTGCAGGATTACACACACACACACACACACACCTGAGGGGACGGGTGGGCCGCCAGAGCTCAGGTGGGTTTACAAGCTTTACAGCCACCATTTGAGCTCTTAAGTCATTCATTAGATGAAAAGGATGGTGCACAATCGCACTTACAATCAAAACATTTGACACAAAAGAAGTTTAAAAGTCTAAAAGAGTAGCTGTTGTGTAAGTTAAGGTTATTCACCCTTCTGTGGTATCAGATGCTAAACTTCTAGTACATTTTGATTTGATAATACCACTTTTTTTACATATTGTGCCTTTAAAATATCATGATAGCATAAAATTAAAAAATATGAAAAATAAAAATAAGATTAAATTATTAAATGCATTTGTAGCGTCTCCCACTTAAAAGACAAAAATGCGTTTAATCTTGTATTCTAAGTGTCTGATAAATTGTATTTTTTCATAATCTTTGATTTGCATACTGTCATATTTAAATGTCTAAATTCTCAAATACACGCAATGATATTATAGATGCTATTAAAAGTAGTAATACTTCAGTACTTTTTTGTTGTATGTTAACTTTGGCCTTTATTATTTAAAATCATATTTATTGTGTAATTTCTGGCCTCTATAAAAATGCAGAAGTTACTGCGGTCTCTCTCTCTTGAATCCAACAGGAAGTGACTTAAACTGCACTTCATCGACTGGCCACTAGAGACAGGCTCCAGAAGGGAGTCAAATCTGTATCTCCCCCAATGCCCAACTTTACAGCAGAAAAACACGTTTACAGCCTGGTACAAAAAGTGGTTTTGGTCTGTATGGCTAATTTTGCCCTTCATGACAACTGTGAGGGGGTGAATTTCTTTATAACTCATCCGTTTAAATTATTATTAAGCCTTAAAGTT
>CM077189.1:35435886-35443386 GCA_039654105.1 Coreius guichenoti | reverse complement strand
CTGCAGGAAAACGTGATGGGCTTGAACTGTGATCTGTGTAAGCAGGGTTTCTATAACCTGCAGGCCAGTAATCCCGAGGGCTGCACTGAGTGCTTCTGTTTCGGAGTGTCAGACGTGTGCGAGAGCTCCACCTGGTTCACCAGCTCGGTATGATCAATTACTGCCAATATCACACCCAAAAAAGCATAACCATATCCGCATCCACACCAGCAGACGATAACATTGTTTATTATAAGTGCTGAGGGCTTAAACACGCAGGGGAAACAAACTGAACAAGAAACAGGTGTGCAAAGCAATCAGTAACCATGGCAACAAAATAACCAATACAACAAACAAGGGTATAATCAGTAAACTAGGAAACGGAAAACAAGTGGTTACAGAACACAGGGAAACAATGACATATAAACTTAAAAGTCCATAAAACAGAACATGATCTTTACAATATAGTAGAGTTGCACGATTAATCGTTAAAAGATTGCGATCTTTAATCAAACACTCACACAATCTTATTCATAAATGTCAACGATTCACCTGTGTCTATTAAACCTTTGACAAAATCATACCGGAAAAATCAAATCTTTTTTTCTTCAGTAAATCACCTTTTGAAAGTAACTTGACACTTCAAATAAGGATTGTATCATTACATAGTTACTCCAGTAGGTGGCGACAAGTGACTGTTAAAAAATGTTTGTCATTGAATCATTCATCCAAGAGATTCGCTCAGAAACGCTGATTCATCCAGTAATGAAACAAGTGAAGTCTTTATGAGTGAGTCATTGAATCATTTATTCAAGAGATTCGCTCAGAAACGCTGATTCACCCAGTAATGAAACAAGTGAAGTCTTTGAGTGAGTCATTGAATCATTGACTCAAGAGATTCGCTCAGAAACGCTGATTCACCCAGTAATTAAACAAGTGAAGTCTTTATGAGTGAGTCATTGAATCATTCACTCAAGAGATTAGTTCAAAAACACTGATTCATCCAGTAATGACTCACTCATAAAGACTTCACTTGTTTCATTGAATCATTCACTCAAACCACATTTACAATAATTCATTCAGATTAAACATTTTTAAACACACTGCAGCAATGAACATTTAGTCAGAACCTCTAGTAAATTACATGTTATTTTGTTTTGTTGTCTGTTCAGAATCATGACAATCTCTATTTGAAACAAAAAAAAATTGTGATTCTTAATTTGTCCAGAATCGTTCAGCTCTACAATATAGACAAACAAAAACTATTAAGACAAAACCAGACAAAAAATGACTAAAACTTTAACTAAAATGAAGACGAACGATACAGAAATCAAGCCTAATTCAGAACTAACGCTGTGACTGCGGTTTGAAACGGATCTTGTGTCGTTGATCCTCAGGTCGAGCACAGAGACGCGGTTCTCCTGCGATCTCTCCAGAGCTCCTCCATCTTCACGTCTCCCATCTCAGACGAAAACCTCATCGTGTCCAACGGCTCCGCGTCTGCAGGCGTCCCGTCCCTGTGGTCCTGGGCCGCGCCGGAGCCTTTCCTCAACAACAAGGTGACTGACGCGCTTCACACCAGCTCTTCCTCTGCCTCTCTCTGTGTGTGTTTTCCTGTCATTACACTCACACTCATCAGCACATTAAAGCTAATTAGCTCACACACATCCACAGCGTCTGTCCCCAGGTGATTAATGAAATTAAAACACCTAATTATAGCGCTCATTTCCATCAGCTCGCAGAGGAGGAGCTGCTCGCTCTCCATTCAACACCAAATCTAAACAGATGGATATCACACACCTTTATTGTTACTACTTTTAATTAGGGCTGGGTAAAACATATAAATTTCTCGATTATAATCGATTCTCATTTTTATGAACTGATATTTAAGTCTAAAGGATTGATTAGTTTATCCTGTGTTCAGTTGATGAATGAAACATTATAGCGCCTCCCATCCAATAAAGCGCAATAATCTTTGTGCTTTGTTACTATTGATATGAAAGAAAGTCTCAGATCTCAAATTACATCCGTTTTATTGCGAAATTCAAAAAATAAATGCTGTTTAATTTGGCGTGACAGATCGCTGTTCGGAGCGCACGTGAGCTCATCCGCTAGTGCGAAATAAACATGAATGAACATCACAGGGTTTCCGCGGGGTCTTAACGTCTACAAAAGTCTACAATTTCAAAATCTAAATTTTAGGCTTTAAAAAGTCTTAAATTTGCTGCAGTATTGAGTTCTAGGTCTTAAATAATTTTAAACAGGTCTTAATTTTCCTACGTCCATGTAACGCTACCTCTAATGCTCATTGAAATGCTCCCGCAGCGCTTTAGAATGTGTGTTTTTTTTTGTAGTTGTAGTTCTTTATTTCGCTAGTCCAAATATAATTCGCTGTATTACGACTACAAATGAGAACATGCGATTTACATTGCAGCCAATCAGCTTTCGTGTGATTGACGCGAGTCTCTTTCGAGTCCCAGGACTGTAGGCAGGGTTTTAAAACCAGTGAGGTCCCAAGTTTGAGGTAGTTAGGGGGGTTCGGGAAATTTAGATTTCTCTGATCTACATATGTGCATTTTTAAGACGTTTGAAGGCCAAAAAATGAATAATAAATAGCTTTCAAAACCATGTCAGTGGGCAGTAGATTGTCAATACCCTCCTAAAGCTGAGCTTTGACTGAGTCTTTTCATTTTCGTCTGTGTCCGTGAAGAAAGTAAACATGGGGTCAACTGATATTTAGCCTATATGTTTTATTAATCATTTTCTTAGACAACTTAAATTAATTCACGATAAGTAGGGGTGAGCGGGGCACAACCTAACGCGGGTTATTTGTAACACACATGGTTTAAAAATTTCCACACATGCCAGCATGACCAAACTTAGTGTATTTACTAGCTGCCATTTCAACACTATATAGAGAAAAAAATTGCGCCAAAATTAAAAAAAAATTCTATTATATCAGATAACATTTTAAGCTGTCATATGCTCATGTTACAACGTACCCCACCTATGGGGCATGTTGTCACATTTCACTTCCATTCCCACATAATTGTACTAGACACGTGTGAAATTAATGTGGGAAAAATACATACTCTGATCTCTAAGTGGATTTACACAAACTGAGAAGTCAAAAAGTGTTGTGCCCCGCTCATCCGAACACTTTCATTATCTTATGGCTAATCTGATGAAATCGGGTTCGTTAATGTTTCTTTTCCCCTCACATTGACAGTTACTAATTATTACATTATTAGCTACATGAATCACATAAATTATAAGCCTATTTTTTATTAAAAATGGTGAAATTAGACAATTTTATTAGTTGACCTTTTTTTTTTTTGGTTGTTTAACATTTTTTTTTAACCTAAAACAGTTGTCAAATATGAAATGTTAAGTTTAGCTACTTACACTCACAGTTTATGTCCGTTTACAGAAGCGTTGAGCTGGAATTCACGCTCAGCATCTTCTGTGAACATAAAGCCCGCCTACTTTGATTTGATTGGTCATCTCAAATATTGTGACGTTGACGAGCGGTGACAGAAAAGTGCATGTATCCATCATAAGTGCATCCATCCATCATAAGTACATCCATCCATCATTAAAGTGCATCCGTCCATCATAAAAGTGCATCCGTCCATCATAAAAGTGCATGTATCCATCATAAGTGCATGTATCCATCATAAAAGTGCATCTATCATCATAAAAGTGCATGTATCCATCATAAAAGTGCATCCATCCATCATAAAAGTGCATCCATCCATCATAAAAGTGCATCCATCCATCATAAAAGTGCATGCATCCATCCATCATAAAAGTGCATCTTTACTTATCTAGTAATTTTTAGATATTTGGACTAAATAGACAAAAATACTAAATAAGAAAAGCATTTTTTTTGGTTTTGACTCACACACACACACACACACACACTCACGCGCACACTCGCACGCCCACACACTCACTCACATGCACGCACACGCACACTTGCGCTCACACTCGCACACACACGCACACACTCACACACATTTCACTATTGTCTTTACAGCTGAAATTGAGTTTGTTTTTATAATTGAGTATTAACGCTGTTATTTATTTTCGTGTTTGAGTGTGAAGCTGCTGTGAAACATCTGTACTGTATAAAGCGCTGTAGAAATGAAGCTGACCTGACATCTCTGAACCACTTTACCCATGTTAACGCAGTATTCTGGCAGGTTTAACGCGTGTATCTTCGTGGTTTCTCTGTGTAGTTGATGTCGTATGGAGGTTTCTTGAACTACAGCGTTGCGTACGACACATCTGAGGAGAACGTGGACAAAACGCTGAGCTCAGATTTCACTGTAATTATTGAGGTAAGATGATCATTATTCTGCATTCATGTCTTGTTGTAATTGTTTGTGACCTGCTCACGTGTTCAGACTCAAATGATTGAATTGTTTGTGTGCTACATGATTAAACATGATTGTTTTGTAGTAATTCTGATGTAAACGTGAATGTGAAGGAGAGCATCAGTGTGACTGTGTGTGTGTTTCAGGGGAACGGCCGGACGCTGAGACAGACGCCGTCCTCTCGTCGGCTGCTGAACGCTCACACAGAGCAGCTCGTCTCGCTGCAGATCCTGCCACACACACTCACGGACGCTCACAGCGGGAGGAGCGTTCAGAGAGACGAGCTGATGACGGTGCTGGCGGACGTCGCTGCGCTCAGGGTCCGAGCTCAGCTGGAGGGCAGCGCCGAGGGAACGCTCCGGTCAGTCACTTCAAACTAGCTCCATCCAATCCATCCCATCCATCAATCCAATCAATCCATCCAATCCAATCCATCCCATCCCATCCATCCCATCCATCCCATCCAATCAATCCATCCCATCCCATCCATCCCATCCCATCCATCCCATCCAATCAATCCCATCCATCCCATCCAATCAATCCAATCAATCCAATCAATCCAATCCATCCAATCCATCCAATCAATCCATCCCATCCATCCCATCCAATCAATCCATCCCATCCATCCCATCCAATCAATCCATCCCATCCATCCCATCCAATCAATCCATCCCATCCAATCAATCCAATCAATCCATCCCATCCAATCAATCCATCCCATCCAATCCATCCATCCCATCCATCCCATCCAATCAATCCATCCCATCCAATCAATCCATCCCATCCAATCAATCCAATCAATCCATCCCATCCCATCCAATCAATCCATCCCATCCATCCCATCCATCCCATCCAATCAATCCATCCCATCCAATCAATCCAATCAATCCATCCCATCCCATCCAATCAATCCATCCCATCCATCCCATCCATCCCATCCATCCATCCATCCAATCCATCCAATATATTTTTAAAGTGTGTGTGTAATTTTAAAATATTCTAAAAAATAAAAATGTGTATATACATTAACATTTCTGTTTTTAAAAATTTAAATAAAGAAAAAAAAAATTGAAATGTTGTCTTGAAAATAAACTAAAATAAGTTTAAGTTGAAACACTACAATTATTAACTCAAAATAAATAACTTAAACTGAAATAAAAATAAATTAAACCTAAAAAAAGTTAAAACGACAAGCGCATAACAAAATTAAACTAAAATAATGAAAAAAGCTAATCCAAAATATTAATAAAATTGTATGATGTATTTATTAAATGTTATTGAATTGAATTATATATGTATTTATATAATTTGTGAGAAAGTTCACACTTTCAGACTTTTTTTTATTCAAATGAGTAATTTGTCATAAATATAATTATTCATACTGGCAATAAAACTGCATTTTATTATATCATTCTATATATACTGTATGTAGCTGTTATTTAGCTTTAGTTGTGTAAATTAGCAGGTTTTGCTCATAATTAATGAATCGGCCTGTGTAATGTTTTGCTTCTTGAATTGTTTATTATTTATTGTGATCATGTGAGTGTGTGTGTGTGTGTGTGTGTGTGTGTGTGTTGTCGCAGGCTGAGCCGCGTGTCTTTAAGTGTTGGACACACAGACTCCGGTCTCTCTAAAATCCCTCTGGATGTGGAGCAGTGCGAGTGTCCGTGGGGATATTCAGGCTCTTCCTGTGAGGTGAGGAACACATCCGGAGCCCTTCAGAACGTTACACAGCGTTTGTCAAGTCTCTAACCCAGCTGTGTGTGTGTGTGTGTGTCTTCAGTACTGCATTCCCGGGTTTTATCGGGTCGGTGGGATTCTGTTCGGAGGAAACTGCCTCCAGTGCGAGTGTAACGACCATGCGAGCGAGTGTGACATCAACGGAGAGTGTGTGGTAGGTGTTCTCTGACGCTGAAGGTGTTCGCCGTGGAGTTCAGAGGCGGCTGTAACCGTGCCTGTGTGTGTGTGTGTGTGTGTTCTCAGGGCTGTGCGCACAACACCACGGGGCCTCACTGCGATCGCTGCATGCCGGGTTTCTATGGCGACGCCAGCGAGGGCACGCCGGACGACTGCCAGAGATGCGCTTGCCCGCTGACACTGGCGTCTAACAAGTGAGTGACTGTGCCGAATCCGTCCGGAAGCTCCAGAGGGGGAGGAGGGAGGCTTTTGTGTGTCTGCATGTCTGAGCGTTTCTCACAGTAACACAAACTGTGTCTTCATCTGACAAACGCATTCATGATTACACACTTACACTGAAAGTACCGAGCTTTTAACCGCTCTCAATTACCATAGTATATATCAGATCTCTTTACAGTGAGCAAGACACAATTCCAACCAATAAATGTGTTTAAAAACACCTGAGCCTCTGTGTTGAGATCGAAGAACACTAGTTTAGTTTGACGAGAGGTGATGAGTCTCCTTGAATCAGGACCAGTCTCGAAGAAAAAGACTGAACGACCAACTTAAAACTAATCTGAGCGGTTTCTGCAACTGTCATGTTTGCCACATATATTACAATAAAATATATATATTCAAAAAAGTTAAGATTCTTCGATTAAAAACTGCATTAATTTAGAAATTGCCATTTGTTGTTGTGTGTGAAAGTGAGTGTGTGAGAGTGTGAGAGTGTGAGAGTGTGAGAGTGTGAGTGTGTGAGAGTGTGAGAGTGTGAGAGTGTGAGAGTGTGAGAGTGTGAGAGTGTGAGAGTGTGAGAGTGTGAGTGTGTGAGAGTGTGAGTGTGTGAGAGTGTGAGTGTGTGAGAGTGTGAGAGTGTGAGTGTGTGAGAGTGTGAGTGTGTGAGAGAGAGTGTGAGAGAGAGTGTGAGAGAGAGTGTGAGAGAGAGAGTGTGTGAGAGAGTGTGTGAGAGAGTGTGTGAGAGAGTGTGTGAGAGAGTGTGTGAGAGAGTGTGTGAGAGAGTGTGTGAGAGAGTGTGTGTGAGAGTGTGTGTGAGTGTGTGTGTGAGTGTGTGTGTGAGTGTGTGTGTGAGTGTGTGTGTGAGTGTGTGTGAGAGTGTGTGTGTGAGTGTGTGTGAGAGTGTGTGTGAGAGTGTGTGTGAGAGTGTGTGTGAGAGTGTGTGTGAGAGTGTGTGTGAGAGTGAGTGTGTGTGTGTGTGAGAGTGAGTGTGTGTGTGTGTGAGAGTGAG
>CM077189.1:35408386-35430886 GCA_039654105.1 Coreius guichenoti | reverse complement strand
GTTCCGGGGTTTCCAGCGTGTGTGAGGAGCTGAGTGGCCTGATCCGAGTGCCGGTGAGCAGTGACACGCACACACACACTCTCACATACACGCGCGCACTCACATGCACGCACGCGCACACACACACACACACACACTCTCACATGCGCACATACACACACACACTCATATATATATATATATATATATATATATATATATATATATATATATATATATATATATATGTATACACACACACACACGCACACACTCATACACACGCACACAACGCACACACACACTTCTCACACACACACTCTCTCACACACACACACGTGCACACGCTCTCTCACACACATACACGTGCACACGCGCGCGCACACACACACACACGTGCACACGCGCGCGCACACACACACTCACATACTCACACTCACATACGCACTCACACACTCACATACGCGCACACACACACACACACACACACACACACACACACTCACATACACTCACATACACACACACTCACACACACACTCACTCTCACATACACACACACACTCACACGCTCACACTCACACGCTCACACACACACACTCACACGCTCACACACACACACACACACACTCTCACACACACACACACACACTCTCACACACACACACACACACACACTCTCTCACTCACACACTCTCTCTCTCTCTCTCTCTCACACACACTCTCTCTCTCTCACACACACTCTCTCACACACACTCTCTCACACACACTCTCTCACACACACTCTCTCACACACACTCTCTCACACACACTCTCTCACACACACTCTCTCACACACACACACACTCACACACACACACACACTCACACACACACACACACTCTTTTGCAGGCGATTGATGATACTGATGAACACATGTTGAATGCCTGTGTTTAACCTGTGACACGTCTCTCTCTCTGCCTGTGTTCAGATGAGGCTGGGTTCTGCTCCGCCTCTGCTGCGTGTGGTGTCTCAGAGTGACCTGCAGGGGACGCTGGAGGGCGTTTATCACAGCGATCACGACATGCTGCTGGACGCCACTCACCTGCACAGTCTGTCTGTCCTCACCACACCGTATTACTGGAGACTGCCGCAGAAATACCACGGTAACAAGGTACAAAACCACAGAAATACCACGGTAACGAGACACAAAACCACAGAAATACCACGGTAACAAGGTACAAAACCACAGAAATACCACGGTAACGAGACACAAACCCCATTTATTAATAAAACACAACTGCTCATTGTTAGTTCAGATCCATCAACAGATACAGCTTTTGATTTGAATAATGCTTTAGTAAATGTTGAATGAACTAGCATTAGCGAATGCTTCAGAAGTGTTTTTCATGTTTTGCTGATCGTGTGAATGTTTCCTCGTGTCTGGTAGCTGCTGTCGTACGGAGGAAGACTCTCCTACACTATGGCGTTCTTCGCTCTCGATGGCGTCGGGCTGGCCAATCACGAGCCACAGGTTCTGATGAGGGGCGGACACCTGCGCAAGCTGGTCATCTACATGGACGCTCCCGCGCCGGAAAACGGCGTCCGCACGGCGCGTGAAGTTCCTCTGACCGAGGTGAGTCTGCTCACATCGGCTCCGGCCGTGTTCGTGTCGTAAAGCCAGTCTCTCACCGTTTCTCCTGTTTGTGTGCAGCACAAGTGGAAGTATTTCAACTCCGTGTCCGATGAAGCCGTGAGTCACGCCGACTTCCTGTCTGTGCTGAGTAACCTGGAGTACGTCATCATCAAAGCGTCGTACGGCTCAGGGCTGCAGCAGAGCCGGTCAGTCACATGTTCCTCCAGATGATGATTCAGTCCCTGTAAGACATGAGTGAAGAGAGTGAACGGAGTCGGTGTTTCTGTCCTCTCTCTCCAGCATCTCTAATATCTCCATGGAAACGGCGCTGGAGGCGGAGGAGGTTCCCGAGGGCGGAGAAGTGGCGTGGCTGGTGGAGACGTGTGAGTGTCCGCTGGGATACGCCGGACTCTCGTGTCAGGTCAGATGAACTCCTCATCACGGCTCTTCATCTGCAATCCCTCAAGTCACGTAATACATTTAGAAATGGATCTAATAGTTCCTGTCCTTTATCTAAATTTAGAAACTTAGAAATTTAGAAACTAAAATAATAACATTAAAATAAAACATAATATAAAATTAATAATTAATTATATAAGACTATATTGTAAAACATCAGTATAAAATTAATATTATATTATTATTTATTTATTTATATGTATACACATCTTATTATATTATAATAATATTATTAATATAATTAATATGATTAATTATATTATTAATATAATATAATTAATATGATTAATTATATTATATGATCTGACAATATAATGTACAAAAAACTAATATATAAGTAATAAAAAAAGTTCTATTTATATTTTATACATTATTAATTATACATTAATATTAAACAATTATATGATATGACAATATTATATACAAAATGTTAAATATCAATGTAGAATTATTAATAATATAATACCATGATATAAGACAACATAATATATATATATATATATATATATATATATATATAATATATAATTAATAGTACATTATTAGTTTTGTTATATTGTATTTATATTTTTACATTATATTGTATTATTTTATATTATGACACTATAATGTACAAAAAATATTAAAAACAAATATATAATAAAAGATATTTGTTCTATTTATATCTTATACATTATATTGTCTTATTATATTATATTATATGATGACAATATTTAAAATTTTGTATATAATAATGTAAAATTAATTATTAATATAATACTATAATATAAGACAATATAATATATATAAATAATATATAATTAATAGTACATTATTAGTTTTGTTATATTGTATTTATATTTTATATTTTTACATTATATTGTATTATATTATTTTATATTATAAGACAATATAATATACCAAAAAAATAATAAAAACAAATAAATAATAAAAATAACCATTTATAATATAATATAAGACAATGTAATATATATAAATTTAAATAAAATGCATATAATTAGTAATTGATAGTATATTATTATATGATTAGTTTTGTATTATTTGTATGCTATTTAAATTTAATATATTGTATAGTAAAACATAAATATATAAAATTAATCATTTATAATATAATATAATATAAATAAAATGAATAAAGGCCCATTCACACCAAGGACGATAACTACAACAATAAAAATGCTTGCTTGAGATGCTTCCACATCACTTCCTGTTCAGTTCTGTTGTTTTGAGAGGTGTTCTGATGAATGATTTGATGTTTTTACCCATCATGCTTTGTGCTGCAGGAGTGTGCTCCGGGTTATTACCGTCAGGCCGTGTCCGAGCTCAACATGAAGGGCAGAAACCGGCCGCTCATTCGGCCCTGCGTCCCCTGCCGGTGCAACAACCACAGTCTGTCATGTGACCTGGAGACGGGCCAATGTCTGGTGAGGAAATCCAGGCCGATAAACCTGCTTAATCCACATCAAACTGATAATAAAGACAAAATGATGCTTAAACAATCGTGTGTTCAGGGATGTCAGCACAACACCGCAGGAGAGCACTGCCACGTGTGCGCCGCAGGGCATTATGGGAAGGTGCAGGGCTCCGTCAGTGACTGCTCGCTGTGTGCCTGTCCGCTGCGGGGTCAGAGGTGAGCTCACATGACTCTATGTAAATAAGCATATAAATAGTGCATATATTTATGTAATATAATTTATTTTGTGTGTCTGTAGTTTCAGCGCGACGTGTGTGCTAGAGGGCGCTGGAGACTTCCGCTGCGACCGTTGTGAGGAGGGATACGAGGGCCGTTACTGTGAGAGGTGAGGTCATGTGACATCGCGGCACCTGTGCAAACACACACTCGTACGCTAACGCTGTCTCTCACATCTCTCAGGTGTTCGGTCGGTTACTATGGTAACCCGTCTGAGCCGGGCGGGCGGTGTCAGGCGTGCCAGTGCAGTGAGGCGGGGTCAGTGCACGGCATCTGTGACGGACGCACGGGACGCTGCGAGTGCAAGGCTGGGGTCAGAGGTCACCTGTGTGACCAGTGTGAGGAGAGACATGTGCTGGTCAGCGAGCAGTGTGTGTGTAAGTCAGATTTATTTCTACAGATGGTTTCAAAGATGCTTCGCCGTGAGAAACCAGAAAATAACAGTGTCGATGTTACAGAATTCATCAATTATGAAACAAATTCAATTTCAGTTGATAGTGTTGTTTTCAGCTCAATTCAGTGTGGATTCATTTCAGTTCAGTTTCGTTCATGTTGATTCAGTTCAGTTCAGTTCAGTGTGGATTCAGTTCAGTTCAGTGTGGATTCAGTTCAGTGTTGATTCAGTTCAGTCCAGTGTTGATTCAGTTCAGTCCAGTGTTGATTCAGTTCAGTCCAGTGTTGATTCAGTTCAGTCCAGTGTTGATTCAGTTCAGTTCAGTGTTGATTGAGTTTAATCCAGTGCTGATTCAGTTCAGTGTGGATTCAGTTCAGTTCAGTGTGGATTCAGTTCAGTGTGGATTCATTTCAGTTCAGTGTTGATTGAGTTTAATCCAGTGCTGATTCTGTTCAGTGTTGATTCGGTCCGGTCCAGTGTTGATTCGGTCCGGTCCAGTGTTGATTCGGTCCGGTCCACTGTTGATTCGGTTCAGTCCAGTGTTCATTCGGTCCGGTCCACTGTTGATTCGGTTCAGTCCAGTGTTGATTCGGTTCAGTCCACTGTTGATTCGGTTCAGTCCACTGTTGATTCGGTTCAGTCCACTGTTGATTCGGTTCAGTCCACTGTTGATTCGGTTCAGTCCAGTGTTGATTCGGTTCAGTCCAGTGTTGATTCGGTTCAGTCCAGTGTTGATTCGGTTCAGTCCAGTGTTGACTGGGTTCAGTGTTGATTCAGTTCAGTTCAGTGTTGATTCAGTTCAGTTCAGTCCAGTGTTGACTGGGTTCAGTGTTGATTCAGTTCAGTTCAGTGTTGATTCAGTTCAGTTCAGTGTTGATTCAGTTCAGTTCAGTCCAGTGTTGATTCAGTTCAGTTCAGTCCAGTGTTGATTCAGTTCAGTTCAGTCCAGTGTTGATTCAGTTCGGTCCAGTGTTGACTGGGTTCAGTGTTGATTCAGTTCGGTTCAGTGTTGATTCAGTTCAGTTCAGTGTTGATTCAGTTCAGTTCAGTGTTGATTCAGTTCAGTTCAGTCCAGTGTTGATTCAGTTCAGTTCGGTCCAGTGTTGACTGGGTTCAGTGTTGATTCAGTTCAGTTCAGTGTTGATTCAGTTCAGTTCAGTCCAGTGTTGATTCAGTTCAGTTCAGTCCAGTGTTGATTCAGTTCAGTTCAGTCCAGTGTTGATTCAGTTCAGTTCGGTCCAGTGTTGATTCAGTTCAGTTCGGTCCAGTGTTGATTCAGTTCAGTTCGGTCCAGTGTTGATTGGGTTCGGTCCAGTGTTGATTGGGTTCGGTCCAGTGTTGATTGGGTTCAGTGTCGATTCGGTTCGGTCCAGTGTCGATTCGGTTCGGTCCAGTGTCGATTCGGTTCGGTCCAGTGCTGATTCGGTTCGGTCCAGTGCTGATTCGGTTCGGTCCAGTGCTGATTCGGTCCGGTCCAGTGCTGATTCGGTCCGGTCCAGTGCTGATTCGGTCCGGTCCAGTGCTGATTCGGTCCGGTCCAGTGCTGATTCGGTTCGGTCCAGTGCTGATTCAGTGTGGATGCTGCGCGGTCAGTGTTTGATCCAGCTCATGTTTCTGCAGCGTGTGATGACGGCTGCACCGGAGTGCTGTTGGACGATCTGGACGCTTTAGACGGCTCGATCGCGTCTCTGAACCTGTCGGGTGTCGTTGTCGCCCCCTACAGCCAACTGATGACCCTGGAGAACCAGACCCGAGAGGTCAAGGTCAGTCCCGTGAGCTAGTCTGCATGTATAAAGCATCAGTCATGTAACTTTGTATGCATGAATCATGTGTAAACATCCTTTCCAGAGTTTGATGTCGTGGGAGCAGAGTCCAGATTATCAGCTGACCGCAGGAGAGCGACGCTTGAGCAACCTGAGCAAGCACATCACTGACCTGCAGCAGCAGGTACCGCTCACATCCTGCCTCACGGTAACCATGGCGACCGGCGACTGATGCTGATGCTCAGTGTGTGTGTGTTCTGCAGGTGCAGAGTGTGTTTGATGGCAGTGAAGATGTGCTGCTGACCTCTGAGGAGAGACTCACACAGGGCAAACAGCTGCTGGAGCTCATCAGTAACACTCATTCTGCCATCCACGGTAACACTGACTGCAGCTTGTGTTTATATTAGTCTCAAGAGTAATGCACCTACAACCAGGGTTATTATAATTTATATTCATTTATTTATTTATTTATTTATTTATTTATATTAATCTCAGAGTAATGCGTGTAAAACCAGGGTTGTTATCAATTTTTTTTTAACATTTATTAATTTAAATAAAGCTAAAATAATTGATTTATTTTTCTTTTATTTATATTAGTCTCAAGAGTAATGCACCTACAACCAGGGTTATTATTAACTAAAACTATTAAAAAACATTTTAATTGAAATAAAGATTTTATTTTATTATTTTGTTTTGTCTCAAAGAGTAAGCCACCTAAAACCAGGATTATTATTAACTAAAACTATAACTATTAAACATTTTTATTAATTGAAATAAAGCTGAAATGATAAATAATAAATAAATTATATATATATATATATATATATATATATATATATATATATATATATATATATATATATATATATAAAAAATTATTTATTTATAATAATCTCAGAGTAATGCGTGTAAAACCAGGATTATCAATTTTTTTTAAACATTTATTAAGTTAAATAATGCTAAAATAATTGATTTATTTTTATTTTATTTATATTAGTCTCAAAGAGTAATGCACATAAAACCAGTGTTATAATTAACTAAAACAAAAAAAAAATCATTAATTAAATGTAATCAAATAAAATATAAATATTGGATGGACGAAACTTAAACTTAAGCTAATTCAAGCTTATAATACTAGAAAATAATACTATAATGACACTGCCTAAAACAGATTTAAATAAGTAAGTAAATAACAGATCTATTTTAGATGCATTACTCAGAACATGATTTGATTGGCTGCTGAGCTCATCTCTGCTGGTTTGTGATTGGTTCAGGCCTGATGGAGCAGGTGCGCTCTGTGAATGTGACGATGGACGGCGGTCTGGATGAAGTGAACAGCACGTTCCTGCAGGAGGAGACGAGCGCGGCGCTGGAGAAGATCCGGAGCTTCGATCTGACACACTGCAGCACGACTGCACAGAGCGAGCTCAGGCACGAAACACCTGCGTCCAACACTCGTCTGCACAAACACATGTTCAGTTTCTAATGTTGTGTGTGTGTGTGTTCAGTTCTGCAGTGTCTACACTGCGGAGGGTTCAGGACGAGATGTCACAGCCGCTCAGTCACAACCAGTTCAGACTGGAGAACGTCTCCTCAACACTCGGCAGACACGAGCAGCGGCTCCTGAACGTCCAGGACGGCCTGAACACGGCCGAGAGACACAACAGCCACAGCCGACGTCTGCTCCAGGACATGCAGATCAATCAGCGGCAGCTCACAGTGAGTCTTCAGCAGAGATGAGACAAAATAATTCATGTTTTGAGTCTCTGGAGTAATTCAGCTTTGATCACAGGAATAAATTACACTTTACTATATATTCACATAGAGAACAGCTGATTTACACTGGAGTAATATTTCACTGTTTTACTGGATTTATGATCAGATAAATGAGCAGAGAAGCATCATAAAAATCTCTTTCTCCAGATCTCCAGTAACAATGTGAGCCGTCTGAACCAGGAAGTAGAAACCCAAGTACAGGAAGCTCAAGACCTGCTGACCGATGCCCTCAATGTGGCCGAAGACATGGACAACGGCACCGCCGTAAGAGACGTTTCTACATCATACGACTCTTTTCAGACGTATACAGCGCGGTGAATGTGATGCGTTTGTGTTTCTAGACTCTGGATGAGATGAGGAATGAGCTGGAAGGGTGGAGTCCGAATCTCAGGAAGCATGTGGACGCTTTAGTGATGGATCTGACCAAAAGAGACGCCCTACAGATGGTGTACAGGGCCGAAGATCACGCGCAGGCCCTCAGCAAACGAGCACAGGCCCTTAACAGGTGCGCCAGCCTCTAAAAATCTCACGAAACCTGTCATATATGTTGTTCATGTTGTAATGAGTCTTTTTGCGGTCAGTTCTCTATCCGAGGTCAGATCTGCTTCAGTAAACGCCACCAGCGCCAGTCACAGCAACAGCAACATCAGAGGAAACACACAGCTGGCAGAAGATCTGGCTCACGCCGCCAATCAGGACGCAAGCTCCGCCCTCAACCTGGTACGTCCACCAATCAAAGCACACAGCAAGGGTTCACTGATGAGCTGATCAAAAGCTAATAATTAATGAAGTCGGATGTAACAGTAAAATAAACAAATGTCATTTTTGGCCTATTATTTTATTAAAAATAAAACTCGTTAATTTGTTGTTAAATCACTGCAATATTAACTTAACTTGTGCTGTGTTGAAAACCCAATAACGATCAGAAAAAAAAGCGTATAAATCTCTGGTTATGTCAGCTTATCACCAAATATTGATTCAATCTTTTTGTCAGCTTGTTTTCTTTTAGTTAAGACAGGTTTTGTGTTCATTTTTGGAACTGATTGATCGTAGGCCTCCTTGATCTGAGCTTATGTACCTCAGTTTGAGAGTAAAAGTGTTACTTGTGGATCATTTTGTCCATTTTTGCGCTGTTTATCACACTAGTGTGCTTTAATGTTCAACCAGGAAATTGTGTTTTTTGCACAAAATTGCACAAAGTCACACTTGTGGTGTTGATGGTCAACAATAACCAGCCTACAAAAAAATCACTCGTTACACTATTTTATCACCAAATATTGGATTTAATCTTTCTGTCAGCGTGTTTTCAGAACGGATTGATCGTAGGCCTCGTTGATCTGAGGATAACGGTCATCTCTGTGAAGAAGAAAGCCTGTAATACTCAGAATAGTTTGTGTGTGTGAGAGCGTGTGTGCGTGTGCGAGTGTGAGAGCGCGTGAGTGAGTGAGAGAGCGCGTGTGAGTGAGTGAGAGAGAGTGTGTGTGTGTGTGTGTGTGAGTGAGTGAGAGAGCGCGTGAATGAGAGAGCGTGAGAGTGAGAGAGCGCGTGAGTGTGAGAGCGCCTGAGTGAGAGCGCCTGAGTGAGAGAGCTTGAGTGAGAGAGCGCGTGTGTGAGAGCGCGTGAGTGAGAGCGCGCGTGAGTGAGAGAGCGCGCGTGTGTGAGAGCGCCTGAGTGTGAGAGCGCGTGTGTGAGAGCGCGCGTGTGTAAGAGCGCCTGAGTGAGAGAGCTTGAGTGAGAGAGCGCGTGTGTGAGTGAGTGAGAGCGCGTGAGTGAGAGAGCGCGCGTGTGTGAGAGCGCCTGAGTGAGAGAGCGCGTGTGTGAGAGCGCGTGAGTGAGAGCGCGCGTGAGTGAGAGAGCGCGCGTGTGTGAGAGCGCCTGAGTGAGAGAGCGCGTGTGTGAGAGCGCGCGTGTGTAAGAGCGCCTGAGTGAGAGAGCTTGAGTGAGAGAGCGCGTGTGTGAGAGTGTGTGAGTGAGTGAGAGCGCGTGAGTGAGAGAGCGCGCGTGTGTGAGAGCGCCTGAGTGAGAGAGCGCGAGTGAGAGAGCGAGTGAGTGTGAGTGAGAGAGTGAGTGAGTGTGAGTGAGAGAGTGCGCGTGTGTGTGTGTGAGAGAGACAGCGCGTGTGTGTGAGTGAGAGAGAGAGCGAGTGAGTGAGTGTGAGTGAGAGAGTGCGCGTGTGTGTGTGAGAGAGACAGCGCGTGTGTGAGAGAGCGCGTGTGAGTGTGAGAGCGCGCCTGAGTGAGAGAGAGTGTGAGTGAGAGAGTGCGTGTGAGTGTGTGTGTGAGAGAGACAGCGAGTGTGTGAGTGAGAGAGTGCGTGTGTGTGAGAGCGCGTGTGTGTGTGAGCGCGCGCGCGCGCGTGTGTGCGTGTGTGTGTGTGTGTGTGTGTGTGTGTGTGTGTGTGTGTCCACACATGCACAGGTCCAAGGCCTTTATTTTTGCGAGCACACATTAACATGATGAACACGCTCCTGAACATTAGTCGTTTCTCTGATTTTCGACTTATTAGTTTTCAGTGGCCGGTCATTTTTGACCAGAATAAGCTCAGATCAACGAGGCCTACGATCAATCAGTTCCAAAAATAAACACAAAACCTGTCTTAACTAAAAGAAAACAAGCTGACAAAAAGATTGAATCAATATTTGGTGATGATGTAGCACAATGAGAGATTTATAAGCAATTTTTTTGTAGGCCGGTCATTTTTGACTGGGAACACAAGAAGTGTGACCATGTGGAGAAAAAAAACCCACAAAAAAAATTACAAAAAGTATCAGAAATGAAAATGTAAATCCTGTTATTAATTCCATGTCGTTCCAAACCCGTGAGACCTTCGTTCATCTTCTGAACACAAATGAAGATATTTCTGATGAAATCCGAGAGCTCTCTGACCCCTCCATAGACAGCAATGTAATGAACACTTTCAAGAAAGACATCGTTAAAATAGTCCATGAGCCTCCAGTGGTTCAGCCTTAATGTTATGAAGCCACGAGAATACTTTAGTGCGCAAAAACAAACAAAAATAACGACTTTATTCTGCAATCTCTTCTCGTCTGTGTCAGACTCTTATGCTGTTGATGTTGGTCAGCTCCTGCGTCAGCGTCACACACATGCGTCACGTGATCAGCGTCGGCCAATGGTAAGCCGGCGTTCGTAACACTGAAGTGCTGCACTGTATTTACTACAGGAGCCTGACACAGACGAGACATTACATTTTTGGGTGAACTAACCCTTTAAAGTCAGTAAAGTCAGTAAGTTTTAGTCCAATGCAATAACGTTAAGTAGCATTTTCAGGAACGGGAAAATCCTCTCCGGGGTCAAAATGAGCCGAACACAACATGAGGATTAAAGTGGGGAATTTTTTGTAAATATTTTACATCCAAGGGATTCGACTGAGAAAAAGCTTTGGAATCGCTCATCAAATGTTATTCAAAATGCAGGATGATGTTATAAAATCACTAGCGCTGCTGATTGGCCTGTTTTCTGTCAGACGTCAGAGTCGGAGGACTCGCTCACTGAGCAGGGGACGCGGGCGCTTGAGACGAGCGCAGAGATTCTGGACGCCAGCGGAGCTCTGAAGAACCTCACGGAAGGTAAAACACACCACACACACTTTTTTGGCTCTCCGTCTTCCATAAATGCCAGAACAAGACAACATAAACAGCATATACTCATTTATCTTAAGAGGTACGTAATGACTGTGATTTGTGTGTGTGTGTGTGTGTTTCAGGGCTGGTGTTTAATGTCAGTGAAGTGACCAGCAGGTTGAGTCAGGTCAGAGCGAATGTTCAGAACTTCACTCATCTGCTCCCAGAAGCCCTCAGCGTCCTGAGAAACCTGCCGAACGGTGCGTTACACACATCAGGCAAAGCATCCGTCCGTCTGAATGTTCTCACAACGTTAAGGAAACGTTCCATTGTATCATTCTTCAATCATTATGGGATGTTACTTTTGAATGTTTCTGAATGTTGAGGAAACGTTCCATTGTATCATTCTTCAATCATTATGGGATGTTACTTTTGAATGTTTCTGAATGTTGAGGAAACGTTCCATTGTATCATTCTTCAATCATTATGGGATGTTACTTTTGAATGTTCTCTGAATGTTGAGGAAACGTTCCATTGTATCATTCTTCAATCATTATGGGATGTTACTTCTGAATGTTCTCTGAATGTTGAGGAAACGTTCCATTGTATCATTCTTCAAACATTATGGGATGTTACTTTTGAATGTTTCTGAACGTTAAGGAAACGTTCCATTGTATCATTCTTCAATCATTATGGGATGTTACTTCTGAATGTTCTCTGAATGTTGAGGAAACGTTCCATTGTATCATTCTTCAAACATTATGGGATGTTACTTTTGAATGTTCTCTGAATGTTGAGGAAACGTTCCATTGTATCATTCTTCAAACATTATGGGATGTTACTTTTGAATGTTCTCTGAACGTTCTGAAACAAGGTGTTACATTTAAAAAAACATTCCATGAATGATGTATAAATAACGGTTTTGTACAAGAACATTATTAAAGACCAGATAGCTTTGAACAAACCGTTCCCGGGTTAGCAGATGTGTCTGTGTGTTCCTCAGGCAGGAAAGATGTGATTCTCGAGGTGAAGCAGCAGGCGGAAGCGGCGAATGCATCGTTACAGAAAGCGCTGGAGCGTTTGGAGGATTATCGTCTCAAGCTGGACGAGTCTTTCTCTGCGGTCGGCTCGGCTAACACCAGCAGGAGGAGCGCCAGCCAGCTGGTCAGAGACTCGGAGGAGACCGGTGAGTGATCTCAGTCGACTCTCTCTCTCTTCATGCATGTGTGACGAGCGTCTCATGAGCGTCTCGCCTCCGTCTTGCCCCTCAGCCAACGCCGTCACATCCAAACTGAGCGAGGCTCACCTGAAGGCGGAGCGGCTGTTCGACCGGCTGAAGCCTCTGCAGACGCTGGGCGAGAACCTGAGCAGAAACCTGTCGGAAATCCGAGAGCTGATCAATCAGGCCCGCAAACAGGCGGCTTCGGTGAGTCTCGCGTCATGTGACCTCTCACGGTCACACACGCCCTCGCTCACGCTCTGATCTCTGCAGATTAAAGTGGCCGTCGCGGCCGACCGGGATTGTGTCCGAGCGTACAGACCGGAGGTGACGTCCAGCAACTTCAACACACTCACGCTGACCATGAAGACCAGCGAACCCGACAACCTGCTCTTCTACATGGGCAGCAGCGCCAGCGTACGTCACGTGATCCACACTGTCACTCATACACTGTTACAGGACATTTGTCATTTTTTTTATGGTTTAATTTATTTTTATTTCCAATTTAATTGAGCAGTTTTAGTTTTTATTTATTTTCAGTTACAAATGTTAGTCATTTAGTATTATTTATATACCATTATATTTATTATTAATATTTTGAATTTGCTTTTATTTTTATAACTTAATTTTAATTTTAGTTTTAATTATAGAGCAGTTTCAGTTTTTATTCATTTTCTGTTAATAATTTTAGTCATTCAGCTTAAACTTCAGTTTTTTATATATATATATATATATATATATACACTCACCTAAAGGATTATTAGGAACACCTGTTCAATTTCTCATTAATGCAATTATCTAATCAACCAATCACATGGCAGTTGCTTCAATGCATTTAGGGGTGTGGTCCTGGTCAAGACAATCTCCTGAACTCCAAACTGAATGTCAGAATGGGAAAGAAAGGTGATTTAAGCAATTTTGAGCGTGGCATGGTTGTTGGTGCCAGACGGGCCGGTCTGAGTATTTCACAATCTGCTCAGTTACTGGGATTTTCACGCACAACCATTTCTAGAGTTTACAAAGAATGGTGTGAAAAGGGAAAAACATCCAGTATGCGGCAGTCCTGTGGGCGAAAATGCCTTGTTGATGCTAGAGGTCAGAGGAGAATGGGCCGACTGATTCAAGCTGATAGAAGAGCAACTTTGACTGAAATAACCACTCGTTACAACCGAGGTATGCAGCAAAGCATTTGTGAAGCCACAACACGCACAACCTTGAGGCGGATGGGCTACAACAGCAGAAGACCCCACCGGGTACCACTCATCTCCACTACAAATAGGAAAAAGAGGCTACAATTTGCACAAGCTCACCAAAATTGGACAGTTGAAGACTGGAAAAATGTTGCCTGGTCTGATGAGTCTCGATTTCTGTTGAGACATTCAGATGGTAGAGTCAGAATTTGGCGTAAACAGAATGAGAACATGGATCCATCATGCCTTGTTACCACTGTGCAGGCTGGTGGTGGTGGTGTAATGGTGTGGGGGATGTTTTCTTGGCACACTTTAGGCCCCTTAGTGCCAATTGGGCATCGTTTAAATGCCACGGCCTACCTGAGCATTGTTTCTGACCATGTCCATCCCTTTATGACCACCATGTACCCATCCTCTGATGGCTACTTCCAGCAGGATAATGCACCATGTCACAAAGCTCCAATCATTTCAAATTGGTTTCTTGAACATGACAATGAGTTCACTGTACTAAAATGGCCCCCACAGTCACCAGATCTCAACCCAATAGAGCATCTTTGGGATGTGGTGGAACGGGAGCTTCGTGCCCTGGATGTGCATCCCACAAATCTCCATCAACTGCAAGATGCTATCCTATCAATATGGGCCAACATTTCTAAAGAATGCTTTCAGGACCTTGTTGAATCAATGCCACGTAGAATTAAGGCAGTTCTGAAGGCGAAAGGGGGTCAAACACAGTATTAGTATGGTGTTCCTAATAATCCTTTAGGTGAGTGTATATATATACACTATTATAGTTTTTATTAATATTTTGAATTCACTTTGTTTATTTTAGTTTAAATTTTAGTAATTTTGTTATGTGCTTTTGTCATATTTATATTACTATGTTTACGTTTATTTTCAGTTAATACATTTAGACATTCAACTTCAACTAAGAAATATAGTAATATAATATATATATATTATAAAAATGACAAATTTACTAAAACTTGAACAAAAATTTAATTAAGTTATAAAAATAAAAGCTAATTCAAAATATTAATAAAAAAATATAATAGTATATAAAGAATCCTAAAGTTTATTAATATTTTGAATTAGCTTTTTTAATATTTTCAAGTTTCATTTTGATTTTAGTTTAATTGTTAGTAATTTTATGTGCATTTGTCATTTATATTACTGTTATTCAGGTTTAATTTATTTTTATTTCAGTTCAGTTTTAGTTTTTATTTATTTCCAGTTAATAATGTTAGTCATTCAACTTACACTTTAGTATTTTAGTTTTTATAAATATTGTGAATTAGCTTTTATTTTTATACTTTGTTTACATTTCAGTCATTTTGTTATATGCTTTTGTCATTTTTATTATTTTTCTATATATTACTCTTTAGATTTAATTTATCTTTATTTAATTTTTAGTTGCAAAATTGAAACTGTAGTTTTCATTTTTATTGATTTCCAGTTCATCATTTTTATGACATCACTTATGTCAAGCCATGATAACATTTCTGGTTTTTAATCTAATATTTATTTTTTTGGGGATTATTTGGTTTTATTCCAAAAGCAAAAAAGGTTTTAATAGTTTTAGTTAATGATGATGATAACCCATCTGGGAAACTTTTGACTTTTGATCTGTGTGTATTTATTGCTTTTGTAATACGCGTTATTAATGCATGCAGTATTTGTATGAATATGTTTAAAGTCTCTGTTTAAATCACATCAGGAGGATTTTATGGCTTTGGAAATGCGTCATGGGAAGGTGTCGTTCCTGTGGGACACGGGCTCTGGACACACCAAACTGGAGTATCCCAGCGTTCAGATCAACAACGACAAGTGGCACCGGATCAACGCGACGCGGTGCGTGACCCTCAGCACTGATCTCAGCTCAGCTCTTCCCGTCACACACACTGACGTCTGTCCTTCTGATGCAGGTTTGGGAGACACGGCAGCCTGACCGTCCAGCAGACGGACTCTGAGCCGCTGCCCGCCGTCAAGACCACAGCGGCCGGTTCCTCCAGCGTCATGGACGTCAGCAGATCCACATGGGTGTTCGTCGGAGGACTCGGCGGTCAGATCAAGGTGAGCCGCTCATGAGTCCAGATCAGAACATCATTTCAGAATGAGGGATGGATATGATTATTGTTCACACACGTGTGCACACACACTGCGCACACATAAACACAAGCACACGCACATAAACACGCACACACATAAACACGCGCACACATAAACGTGCGCACACACACACACATGCACACATAAACACGCACACACTCACACTCACTCACACGAACACACATAAACACGCGCACACTCACACTCACTCACACACACACACACACACACACACACACATAAACGCGCACACACTCACACCTCACACACACGCACCCACTCACACACACACACATAAACACGCACACACACACCCACACTCTCACTCACACACACCCACACTCTCACTCTCACACACACATAAACGCGCACACACACACTCATACTCTCTCACACGCACACACATAAACGCGCACACACACACACACACACACACGCACCCACTCACACGCGCACACATAAACACACACTCACACACACACACACACTCTCACATACACTCACACGTGCACACACACTCTCTCACACACACATACACACTCACTCAGTCACACACTCGCACACACACATTCACTCACGCTCACGCATTCACTCACACATACACATGCACACTCTCACACACTCACTCACTCACACACACACTCACACGTGCACACATACACACACTCGCTCACACACACACACTCGCTCGCGCACACACATTCACTCGCTCTCTCACACACTCACTCTCTCTCTCTCACTCACACACACACACTCACACATGCACACATACACACACTCGCTCACACACACTCTCGCGCACACACACACTCGCTCGCACACACACACACATTCACTTACACTCTCTCACTCACACACACACTCACACGTGCACACATACACACACTCGCTCACACGCACACACACTCACATACACTCGTACACACATTCACTCACACTCTCACATTTTTATGCACTTTCACTCACACGCTCTCTTACGCACTCACACACGTACTCACACACACGCACACACTTACACACTCTCATGCACTCACACACACATACATGCACACACACTCTCTCACACTCTCTCACACTCTCTCTCACTCTCTCTCATTCTCACACTCTCTCACACTCTCATGCACTCACACACATTGACACACACACATACACACTCACACACAGACACACACACACACACACGCATACACGTATATGATTTATTTTTTTGTTTTGTTTTTTTTAACTTTGTTTTTATTTTTTTTATGCTTTTGAAAAGACAAAAAAAACACCACAATCACACGTAAACACACGACAGGACAGTCGTTTGGTCACCTATGCGTTGTTACATAAAGGACATTGATGGAAATATGTCAGATGATACAGTGGTCAATAAACATGTCATGAAGTCGTAAACACAATCCATTTTTCCCAATATTGCAAATATTTATCCATCCGTAGGTTTAATGCGAAAGTCATCCTCTCCATATTTTGGACACTGGTCACAATGTCCAGCCATTCAGTCTTTGTTGGAGGTTCGAGTTGAAGCCGCTTTCGCGTTACAGCTTTCTTGCTGGTTGCTAATAATATCTTTAAAAGATACTTGTCTTTCATCATCAAATGACCTGCTAAATTGCCCAGATAAATAGTAGAAAAAGAGCAATCAATTCCATTTACCTCCTGCCAATATGACTGAATGTCTGGGCAGCTCCAGAATACATGAATATGATCTGCAACATCGGCCACTTCCCTCCCGCCGGTCTGAAGAGATTTTAACTTGGGCGTAACAAAATCCCTAATAAGATTCCGGCAGCAGAACTCTCTCCAGAAACCCGAGCAGGAAGGAGCCTGATTCAGCCAGTCTTCCTCACATGCCCAGACCGGATTCTTTCTCCCGTTTTAATCTAACCTTATTTGTCGATTTGTTTCTTAATGGATTGAATAGCCTGATACAAGTCTAAAACACTTTATTAACACTATAAGTCAACCTCAATCAACATTAAAATGACCCCTTTAACATTTGTCGTGTTTTTCCCAGAAATCCCCAGCTGTGAAAATGACCCAGTTCAGAGGCTGCATGGGCGAAGCGTCGCTCAACGAGAACAACATTGGATTGTGGAACTACGCGGAGAGGCAGGGCGAGTGTGGCGGCTGCTTCATGAGGTAACACACACGTTCATCATCTCAGAAACACACGTTTGATCAGCCTGAACTCTGAACTCTTCATCTCCGCTGTCCGTCAGTCCGCGCTCAGAAGACACCTCGTTCCACTTCGACGGCAGCGGGTTCTCTGTGGTGGAGAAGTCTCTCCGCTCCATGTCCACCAGCGTGGTCATGTTCTTCAAGACTCTGTCTCCCAACGGTCTGCTGCTGTATCTGGCCTCCAATGGCACGGTACGTCCCGTAGTGCTCGCCGCCGTCTCAGATCCGCGCGTGTGCAGATCCTCACGTTTGTCTTCTGTGCTCGTAGAGAGACTTTCTGTCCATCGAGCTGGTGGAGGGGAAGGTTCACCTGACCTTTGAACTGGGCTCTGGCGTGCTCACCATGACCTCTAACAGAACGTACAGCACCGGCACCTGGTACAGGATCGCCCTGCAGAGGAACAAGCGCAAAGGTGTGTTTTTATTCTCCGTTCTGATCGATTGAGTCGTTGAAGGGTTTGTTAACATCTGTTCTGACCGCAGGTCATTTATCGGTGATGGCCGCTGATAACCCGTCCGAGAGAGAGGTCATGGAGGCGGAGTCACCGGGATCGGCCTCTGACCTCAATCGCTCCGACCTCGACCCCATTTACATCGGCGGATTACCAGCCTCTCGACCAATCCGGTGAGACCAGCCTCTCAAGACTGCTGGAGTTGCGTCATTTTGTTCAAGTCTTGTTCAATTCCTCTTTTGTGTTTAATGCAGGAGGCAGGTCGTCGCGCGCTCTTTTGTCGGCTGTATGAAGAATGTCGAAATCGCTCGCACAAACTTCGACCTGCTCAGAGAGGCGTACGGGGTGAAGAAGGGCTGCGTCCTCAAGGTACACTCATTATAGTTCACTGAAACCATTAAAACATTTCATTACTTGGGAAAAAAGAGGGGGAAAAAGTATTTTATTTTATTTCTGCTAGTTGCCAAAGCAACATTTCTCATTTTTATTTAGTTTAATGTGATGAATTAAAATAATAAAAATTAAAATTGGAATAAATATTAATAAAACCTATATAGACATATTTAGGGACCTGTGATGTAACACAGAATTTAAAAATAAAATGGAATTTAAGAAAAAAATAAATAAAATTCCATTTCATAGGGCCCTAAACATGTCATTTTTGTTAAACTTTTAATAAATTTTCAATTAATTAGATATGCTTTTTGATTAGTTAAATTTAAACATCAAAATTGAGTCAAAAAAAAAAAACAGTATTTGAAAAAAAATAAAATAGAATTTGGGGGGAAAATGTATTTCATATGGCCCTAAACATGTAATTTTGGTTAAACTTTTAATAAATTGTATATGTTTCATGATTTCAATGAATTAGATATGCTTTTTGATGACTAAAATTTAATTTAAACATTTAAAATGAAGTCAAACTTTTTTTATGGAAAATAAACGGAATCCAGAAAAATTTAAAGTGAAAAGGAAAAAACTGAATTTGGAAAAAAATAAAATGGAATTCGGGGGAAAATGGATTACATAGGGCCCTACATAATTAAATAAATAAATAAATAAAATAACAAAAACAACAAAATTGCTAAAAATATAATTTAAAAGAGAAAATACAAAAATAACAAAAAATACTACAAATATTACAATATTTTTTCCATCCCCCTTCATTTTTGTTATTGTGTTATACAACAGGGACACTAAAATAACTTAAATAAAATATATTATCAATGTAAAATAATATTACTATAATAATAATATTATATTAGTATTTATTTATATTTATCATTACTAAAGATTATTTTTAAAGTCCCTTAATTATTATATTCTTTGACCACCCCTATTTTTATCTAAAAAATATTATAATCAATAGAAAGTATCATTACTATCATATGTGTATTGTCATATTTAGAATATATGATATTTATGTGTGTTTATTATTACCAAAGATTATTTTATACTCCCTTAATTATTATATTCTTTTTCTGAAACTCTTATAATGCAAACACAAAGCATAGAAATGTAACGTTATGTGATGATTATTGCCCATAAAGTTATGAATTATCAATGGAGTATGTCTGCTCTTGAAGTTTCTGATTTGGAGGATTTGTGTGCAGCCCATCCGCAGCGTGTCCGTGTTCGGCACTGGTTTCCTGGAGATGCCCGGCGTCCTCTGGGGTTCCCAAACGGAGATCATGACCACCTTCTCCAGCCGGCGGGACGGCGGCGTGATCCTGGCGGGATTCAGCGGGGCCGCGGGACGCTCGCGCCGGCACACGCAGCAGGTCAGGACCCGATCCTGTGTGCGTGCGCGTGTGTGTGTGTGTGTGCGTGTGTGTGTGTGTGTGTGTGTGTTAATCTGTCGCTCTGCTCACAGCCGCTCCTGCTCGTGACGCTCGTGTCCGGATTGGTGGAGGTTCGTGTGGGCGTGGCAGAGGGCGGGGCCGTGCACAGAGCCGTCGTCAAACCACAGAACGGCTCTTTCAGTGACGGACAGGAGCATTCGCTCATTCTGCAGAGGAACAAGAGGTGTGTGTGTGTGTGTGTCACTGGTGAGAGGGTGAGAGGTTGGTTTCTTCATCTCTGTGTTTCTGCTCCAGGTCCATCTCCGTGCTGGTGGACGAGCAGAACCAGGCGGCGCTGAAGCTGGGCTCGTCTGCAGAGAGAGCTCTGGCGCTGGGCCGGCTCTTCATCGGCGGCGTTCCTCCAGGAGAGGGCGCTCCTGCACCGGGATCCGCCGGCTCCTTCTACGGCTGCATCAGGAACACGGCAGTGGACGGCATGTGAGTGACACACACACACACACACACGCGCCTACAAAAACTACTCCAGCAGTGCCACTGTACCATGGTACTTATTACTATATTCATGTGAAAACCATAGTAAATATCCAAAACAGTGTGTGAGAGTGTGTGTGTGTGAGAGTATGTGTGTGTGTGAGAGTATGTGTGTGTGTGAGAGTATGTGTGTGTGTGTGAGAGTATGTGTGTGTGTGTGAGAGTATGTGTGTGTGTGAGAGAGTATGTGTGTGTGTGAGAGAGTATGTGTGTGTGTGTGTGTGTGAGTGTGTAAAGAACAGTAGAGTATAATGTGAACGAGAAGGTCTAACGCGTGTGTGTGTGTGTGTGTGTGTCAGGTTGTTGGATCTGTCCGGTGCGCTGCTCTATGAGGGCGTGGACATGGACAGCTGTTTACTGGAGGAGAGACCCAAGCGTGTGCTTCTACCTGACGAGGTGGAGGCGGAGCCGACCTCTGACCCCTCCACTCGACCCCTGTCGCCCACAGTGGAACTGAGTGCGCTCACACCGGGCAGCACCAGCGTGAGTCACACACACACACACACACACACACACACACACACACACACACACACACACACACACACACACACACACACACACACACACACTTGCAGACGTGTGAAGGGATCAGGAATGTGGGAATGTTTATAAATATTTAGTGCAGTACAAACATATTTATTTTCATACATCATCACCTGGAAATGGAATTCTCCGTTTCTGCAAGAACACAGAGATTTTTGTTCCTCATTTGGGAAAAGGCCCACCGAGCGATAACTGTAATAGTGTTTATGTTTGCATGATAAACTTCATAAAGGTCATGTGGAAGCTCAGTCTCATTTTATTTCAAATAATGATGTTTTTTTATTGTTTTAGTACCAAAATATTTCATGCATCTCATTATGACAGGTGTGTTTGAGCCGTGTGTCACACATGAGCGTGTCCGTGTGACATTCTTCAGATAGCGCTGAGTTTCTGTAAACACACAACATGTGGAACATCAGAAGAATGTCACACACGTCTCACGCCCTTATATGGGCGCCTGATCAAACGTAACACTCATATTCACAGTATGAGTTATGAACTTCTCTTCCTCAGTGTGTGTCCGCGGACCAAACGGACAACATCCCAGAATCACACCAGTTCGGACTGTCCCGACACAGTCACATGATCATGGGCTTCAAGAACAAGACCGTCAGAACCAGGTAAACCAGTCATCGGTTCCACAGACAGGGCTTAGATTGAACCAGGATTAGGAGATTTAAGCAGCTTTACACTTTAAAACATTAACAGTGTCCATCCTGAGACAAACAATGGCACTGAGATCTGTCAGAGCAAGTGTGTTTCAGCTCAAACATGCACTTTAGTCTGAGACTAGACTTGAGCCATGAGTCTGTGTTGAGATTAGTCCTTCATTTAGCAAAAAATAAAAGCAAAAATCACATACAGTGGGGAGAACAAGTATTTGATACACTGCTGATTTTGCAGGTTTGCCCACTTACAAAGCATGTAGAAGTCTGTAATTTTTATCATAGGTACTCTTCAACTGTGAGAGACGGAATCTAAAACAAAAATCCATAAAATCACATTGTATGATTTTTAAGTAATTCATTTGCATTTTATTGCATGACATAAGTATTTGATACATCAGAAAAGCAGAACTTAATATTTGGTACAGAAACCTTTGTTTGCAATTACAGAGATCATACGTTTCCTGTAGTTCTTGACCAGGTTTGCACACACTGCAGCAGGGATTTTGGCCCACTCCTCCATACAGACCTTCTCCAGATCCTTCAGG
>CM077189.1:35368386-35403386 GCA_039654105.1 Coreius guichenoti | reverse complement strand
CATAATTATGACTTTTTGTCAATTCTATCATTTGTATCATAATTTTGACTTGTCATAAATTACTTTTTATGTTTTGAGCGTCAAATGAGTCAAAATTTACATAAATCAATTATAAAAGTTAAAATTGTCATAATTTTGTCTTTTGTGTCATAATTGACTGTCATAATTTTGTTTTTTTTTTATCATAATTATGACTTGTCATAATTCTATAATTTGTATCATAATTTTGATTTAGACAAAATTGACAATTGAAATGATCACCAAAAAATTGACTTATATGTATTAAAAAATGACTTTTTAATGTTTTGACAGTCAATTATGACAAAAAAGTTAAAATTATGTCATAAAAAGGCAATAACAAAAAGTCAGTATTACACAAGTCAATTATGACAAAAAGTTAAAATTGTCATAATTTTGACTTTTTGTCATAATTGACTCATAATTTTGACCTTTTTGTCAATTGACTCATAATTTTGACTTTTTTAATCATAATTTTGATATAAACTTTATATGTCATAAATGACTTCATAGACTGACTTATGTTTAAGAGTTAATTATGACAAAAAGTTAAAATTGTCATCATTTTGACTTTGTCATAATTGACTGCCATAATTTTGACATTTTGTTATAATTGACTTTTTGGCGATCATTTCAACCATCTTAATATTGTCTTTTATGTCATAATTGATTTTATTTGTCATAAAAAATGACTATATTTTGACAAAAAGGAAATTATGACAGTCAAAATTGTCAGTCAATTATGACAAAAAGATCAAATTGACAATTTTGACTGTCATAATGACTTTTTCATCATAATTATGACCTTTAGTATGTCAAGTTTGACTTGTCATAATTTTCAAAAAGTAAATGATGAAAATATGATTTCATGTCATTGTTCATGTTGACTGAACCCTTATTGTAAAGGTTTACAGATGTTGTTTAGATTTGATGCTTGTTAATAAAATGCGACTCGTTTGTTAGTCGAGCGTTGCTTGTGTTAGTGATGATGAAACGCCCGCCTCGCCAACATTCCTGCAGTATCTGGAACATTCCGGAACGCTGGTGATGACACACACAAACAAAGAGCTTCACACACACACACACACACACACACACTGAGGTTTCACGTGTTTTAATTGGATTAGTTTCATAATGACCTGTAGTTTCACCCAAACATTACAGCATGACTTCAGTACATCATGACAGAAACTCTATGATATGGCTACATCTTCATAACACTCAGCAAATTTGGTTTTGATGAAACGAGGCGACAGAAAATCTTCCCATGGCTTTGCCGTGAAACGGCCACTATGATAAAACACTGAGCAATAACTCAAATGAGGAAAGCAAATGATTTGATGCACAAACTCAGTTGGCGACGTCAACTATAAAAATCAGGTGCATATTTCAGTACATCAAACATAAAAAAATAGCTTATAGCTGAAAAAAAAAACACATTCAGAGCATCAAAGAGAACATGTTGATGTATTTTTGGCAGACACTGAAGTAAATCATCAGGGGTCAAAGGTCAGTTCAGGTCCTTCATCAGTCCAGTCAGTGTTTGATGGCATTGGCGTTAATATTCGTCTGGTTTCGTTTGAGGTCATATTTACCCGTGCAGCTCATATTTCAAAACAAAATCATGTTTTAGCACCATTACGTGACATTATTCCAACATTCAAATCATCTTTTAAAACAAAAAAATTATTGTAATGCATCTGGGCATTTTATGTTTTTGATTAACAGCGATTCTCATTCATTATTTTGAAAATTTCCCCCCATTTTATCAATTCATAAACAATGAAAATGACATAAAATGTGTTTTTAGTTCAATAAAATGACGTAATGTCTTGTGTGATTTTGTGGTGAATATGAGCCGCTGGCAGGTTTCAGTTCACATGGCTTCATCACAAACATGCGGCGTATATAAACAATACAAAATAATTATCATACAGCAGGATAAATTAGTGGTATAAATATTTTATGTACATGCTCTTTTTTACACTGGCCAGTGGTATAAAGTGATGAAACATGCTTCTGTCCGGGACGGTCACAGTTTTGGCACCGAGCAAACTCAATGACCAGCATTGAAGCGCGCCACAGGGGTCAACGTCAGCGTTTGACCTCTGACCTCCGGCAGCACCTGACGGCCTCTGGGGTTCTGCGGTAAACACACACACGCGTGTTCGGCTGGTCTCAGGTCAGCGTGACTTTAACACCCATTCGCAGTGAGGGTTAGCGCGGTAAACGTCCAGTAAAAGTGCGTCTGGATCCAGGCAGCGCTCGCCTAGAGAGATCCAACCGATCTTCAGATTAATGCGTGGATTCATTAATATTCAGTAATATGAATGAAGTGATGATGTTCAACTCACCGATGTTTCCTCCCACCTCGAACAGAAACTGCCTCTGTCGTCGACTGGCGCTTCGCGACCCACGCCTGCAATCGACAGTGATTGGTTAACATCGGTTGGTTGGGTCATGTGACCGGTGTGTGTTGAGGTCGTTCACTAACCCGTTCTCGACGTCGAAGCGTGCCATGATGTCTCTGGCCTTCATCTCGTTGTTCAGCTGAATCGCCATGGAAACCCTGGCGTGAAGCGGCGCGTGAACACGGATGACGCCGTCACGAAGGTCCGTGACCTGAGGAACACGATCAGAGACTTTATTATATTATCACTATTGCAGCATTGCTATTTTAGGTAGTTCTGGTCCTCTGATTGGACAAGTACCAGAACTGGGAATATTCACCGTTTGTTTACAGTCAGAAGGTGGCGCCAAATGACGTCTTTGTGAGGAAATTCATTCAGCTAATTCGTTAAAAAACTAAAGGTGTTGAAATTATTTTAATAATCATTTTATTATTATTTATAATATTATTATTTATTATACTTTTATATTTATTTATATTTCGTTTAAGGAAATTTTAATTATTATTTTTGAATCACTGTCGAGCAACGCGCCGCTGAGGAAATTACGCGCCATTTTCATTCAAATCATCCCAAGCGCTAACTGACGCCCGTCACGTGAACTCCGCGTTACTGTATTAAAAGATGTTCCTCAGCGGTTATGACTATTATTTTATGAATTTATGACTGGACCAGGAGAATAAAAGCTCTAACAGACGAAGGTAATCGCACACGCTCAGTTTCTTTTATACTCAAATCAATATATTAGGCTACTACAACACTGTAACCATGCCGTGCCATCGTTGCTAGTTCTAAAGTGACTTACGTAACGAAGTGAATTATGTAGTAATCCATCCGAACAGATTCGTATCGGCTGATGTAAGTGGCGTTTGTTGAGTTAGCGGCCGTTATTCACACAGAACGCGTTTATGGATCCCACTATCGTAGGGCAATTCCAGCGTTATGGACGTGACATTTGCAGTCAAAACTTCAAATATAAATTCTTAGAAAAATGCATTTTAATACCAATATATTGAACAGTTAAAAAAAAAAAAAAATCAGTCTACACACGCGTTTTATATTTTAGATGAGGGAAATATACGCGCGTTATGGACGTGACAAAAGAAGTCTCTAAGTTTTAGGTGATAACATATTTTTTAGGAATTCTGTGAATTACACTGCGTAAACCAAAAGTAATAATACCCACTGAATGAAGAAGAGTTTGCTCTCCCCAGAGCATAAAATATTTATTTTATTTTATTTTTCGTGTTCGCATTAATACAGTGTTACGGACGTGACCGGTCTGAAAGCGGCACTAAAGACTGCTTTAAAACTTTCACAGAGCCCTCGAGTGGGCATTTAAACCACCAAATATTGACATCTGCGACACCAGTATGGTAAGATTGCACAATTAATCAACTTTATTATACTAAATCGCTGTATTTCAACTGGTTATGGATTATTTCTCATGTTGACAAGCGCGTGCGTTGTTCAAGACTCAATTTAGAGACCATGATTTTCCTTCTAACTCAACTGCTTGCTAAAATTCATAACGAAATATTAATGTTCCTCATATAGGAGTTCAAATCGCAGGTTTCGCCCAGTCAGGTGACCCGATTGACACTATCGGTGTGAGACGCACTCGCAATCATTTCAGTTTGTTTGTGTCTAAATGATCGCACGGTTTTTGGCCAGTTTATGCAGTTAAAAGTACAAGTCGTAAATCAAAATGATCGCATTTTATTTTAAAACATTTAAAAATGATTGCAATATCATTATTATTATTTTGTAAGCTTGATCACGGGATTATGATGAATAGGCCTTTTCATGTTTTAACCAAGAGGGGAAAACGCGATATCGCGAGTGTCCTATGAGACACAATGCTCTTCTGTAAGTTGTACTGTATCATATAGCCTTTCTTCTGACATTCATATTTCGTTCTGTAACTGGAAAAGAAGAAGAGAAGATCGGTTCATGTGCACGTGATCTGAGGCGCTACACTCACGCTTTATTAAAGAGCGCGACATCTAGGCTATTTTATCTTTTTTCGTATTAAAACTAACAAAACAGATTATTTTGATTATTGGATATGCACGGATATACGGTTTGCCTGAAACAGATAACAGTAATAGTCATATGCATATGATTTAATATGAAGCGTCCGTAACGCATTTTTATGGTTGTTCAGAGCAAAGTAGTGAGATGAATTGTCGATCCTAATAAGCATAGACATAATTTAGCTTTGTATATAAAGTTTCAAGTTATTTGTATTTATAATTGTTATATTATATAAACTTAACAGTTAAAACGTTATGGCCGTGACCTCTTCATTACAGCCCTTATAAAGTCAACAGGAAGTGCTGTTAGGACAAAACCAGTTTATTTATTTCTCAGGCATGCCTCCATCTTTCTGCAAAATGCTTACTGTTAAAATAAAGTTTAAAAAGGGGGGTCTTTGATCCCTCTTTTGAAAGCATGAAATATGGTTGGCTGAAAATGTAATATGCAACATTGTTGCTCACCTCATGTGGTGGATAAACAAGGCAATTTACTTTAAAATTTCTGTTACATAACATTAATACAGTATATTACAGACCTAAATGGACAACTTAAAAAGGGTTTTGTTCTTTTGGTAAAAACTTTATTTTTTCATGGTAAGGATGACCGTTGCATGGAATTGCCCCGTAAACATGAGCTGGACGGACGTCGCGTGGTGGCGTTCTAAAACCGCGGCTCGCAATCAAAAATATATAAGATAATGTTTAATATGTATAATATATTATTTTCAATTAATTTTTATTTGTATTAGTGCTGTCAAATCAATTAAATCACATCTAAAATAAAAGTTTGTTTATATGTGTGTGTGTGTGTATATATATACATACACACACACACACACATATTATATAAACACAAACTTTCATGTTAGATGCGATTAATCAATTTGTGTGTAGTACTACAGTGCTACAGTGTGTAGTATTTATGAGGATGTATTGACAGAAATGCAATATAATATACATAACTATGTTTTCAGTGGTGTATAAAGACCGTTATGTTTATAAGCCGTTTCTATCTACACACACCGCGGGTCCCCTTACAGTGAAGCTGCCATTTTGCGCCGCCATGTTTCTACAGTAGCCCTAAAGGGACAAACTGCTCTACAGAGCGCTAGCTACTCTCTGCTGTCTCAGACGACCACATCTTTGTCCTGTGTCAGCCACCGTAGCTTCTCTGTGCTTTGAAAGGGAGGGGTGAGTTATTGCAATTCACAACCTCACCACTAGATGCCGCTAAAATTCACACACTGCACCTTTAAGTTGACCAAGATTTTATTTCAGTTAACTTTAATTTTATTCCATATGTTCTTTTATTATTTTAGTTAGCTATAATAACCCTGGTTCACGGCTCTCCCATGTCGATTAACTTTTAACCAAACGAGGAGTGAAGGTTCAATCCCATGAGCACTCACTTCGCTGCGGTCTCGGTCCTTCTCCATGTTCCACCTCCTCAGTAATCTGAGTTTGCTTTTCTCTGAAGTCGGCGTTTTCTTGCCCAGGGCGGCCTCGTTCATTTTTCTGATGTGAGCGATCAGGAAACACGGGACCTGGGGATGCGAATAATAGACTTCAATGACAATCTGTGAACATCAGCCAATCAGCATTACATCACCTCATTAATATTCATGAGCTCGTTTCTGAATATCAAGTTAATGTAGCTGGTCAGATGCTCACCGTCCATAGCAGGTCCTGATGGGTAATGAGGAGACGCACGAGTTGGGCGGCAGTAACGGCGCCCTGCATCTCCTCATGCTTGGCGTTCTTCCCGCGGAAAGTGAAGAGGTTTGGCGCTACGATCATGGAGACGTTCCACAGACTCATGCGGTTCTTCTCCTCGTACGCCACCACCTTTCGCAGGAACTCCAGAAGAGCCTGTGAACAAACATTATCAGGTTTTATATTACTAGAGAAGAAATTCTAACAAACTCCAGACAGGAAGTTTCACTGGAAACCTTCGCATTTACATGCACTGATTTGACCCACGCTGCAGTCGAGCTTCATTCCCTGCCAGTCGAAAACCGTGACCTTGGCGTTTGAGCTCCAGGGTAAATACGTCTCGATTGCATCTGTACTGCGATTTTCAGCTGATTTCAGCAGGAACAGAATCAGCGCTGAATCTCAACATGAGAATATGGGCACCAAACATGACGTCAAACAGGCCTGATTCTCTCTCACGTCTCTATTCAGGCACCCTGTGAGACTGTGTGTGTGTGTGTGTGTGTGTGTGTGTGTGTGTGTGTGTGTGTGTGTGTCGTCACAGATTCATGCAGCTCGTCCAACCGGTTCATCAACTTCACCTGAGAACACCATTTAAATACTTAACACACACTTAGTTCTCTAAATAGAGACATTGACTCATACTGTCTAACATTATGACCACCTTCCTAATATTGTGTTGGTCCCCCTGACCCGTCGAGGCATGGACTCCACTAGACCCCTGAAGGTGTGCTGTGGCATCTGGCACAAGATGTTAGTAGCAGATCCTTTAAGTCCTGTAAGGTGCGAGGGGGGCCTCCGTGGATTGGACTTGTTTGTTCAGGACATCCCACAGATGCTCGATTGGATTGAGATCTGGGGAATTTGGAGGCCAAGTCAACACCTCAAACTCGTTGTTGTGCTCCTCAAACCATTCCTGAACCATTTGTGCTTTGTGGCAGGAGCATTATCCTGCTGAAAGAGCCACAGCCACCAGGGAATACCGTTTCCATGAAAGGGTGTACATGGTCTGCAACAATGCTTAGGTAGGTGGTACGTGTCAAAGTAACATCCACATGGATGGCAGGACCCAAGGTTTCCCAGCAGAACATTGCCCAAAGCATCACACTGCCTCCGCCGGCTTGCCTTCTTCCCATAGTGCATCCTGGTGCCATGTGTTCCCCAGGTAAGCCACGCACACGCACCCGGCCATCCACGTGATGTAAAAGAAAACGTGATTCATCAGACCAGGCCACCTTCTTCCATTGCTCCGTGGTCCAGTTCTGATGCTCACGTGCCACTGTTGGTGCTTTCGGCGGTGGACAGGGGTCAGCATGGGCACCCTGACTGGTCTGCGGCTATGCCGCCCCATACGCAACAAACTGCGATGCACTGTGTATTCTGACACCTTTCTATCAGAACCAGCATTAACTTCTTGAGCAATTTGAGCTACAGTAGCTCGTCTGTTTGATCAGACCACACGGGCCAGCCTTCACTCCACACGTGCATCAATGAGCCTTGGCCGCCCATGACCCTGTGGCCGGTTCACCACTGTTCCTTCCTTGGAGCACTTTTGATAGATACTGACCACTGCAGACCGGGAACACCCCACAAGAGCTGCAGTTTTGGAGATGCTCTGACCCAGTCGTCTAGCCATCACAATTTGGCCCTTGTCAAAAATCATATTTCTCATTTTAACAGCCTTTTTATTGTTGTCATTTTTACTTGATTCTCATGATCCTGGACAACCTGGATATACTGTTTTGTGAACAAATTCATACGTTTCAATTTATTTGCTATCATGAGTAAAAACGAATTCTTAAACCACGAACTAGAAAAATAGCTGCTTTAAATGACAGTTATTGATTTGATCATCTTCAGAAACCGTGTAAGGAGATGAACAGACCTTCAGCGTGTCTCTGTTGGCTTCAGGAAGCAGCATGATGAGAAGATGAAGAGCCTGAATCTGATGTTTGGGTGATGAGATACCTGACGGACAGACAGACGGACAGAGAGATGAGTGACGTGACGCTGAACAGTGCCTGATGGACGCGGGTGTGGATGTTCAGACTCACTCTGAGCGGCTGTGAACGCCGGCAGGTGCTGTTGGGTCAGCAGGGGATACGGCAGCTCACGGATGAACATCTTCAACAAACCCGCCGCGTCGTTCTGACGCACCTCCTCCCAGTCGAAGCGATCTTCGTAGAACTTCAACTCCAGCTCCTGACGCAGGTGCTGTGGAAGACAAACACATGAAGCCAGCTGAAACATCACAATAAACAGTCAGGAGCTTCACTAAACAACACTGAAGTCTGTGGAATTAAAGCTGGGATCAGTGGGAGAAATCCAGGTCAGATGCTTTATGGATGTGTCACTGAGCCACATGAGTCAACACAAATACTGCAGGCCATGTTCATCTGGAGTGATGATGGATTATTTACCTTCACTCTGGATGCTGATCCCGGAACCCTGAGGATTCCCTCTGTCTGTAACCCCGTCTGCTCCAGTTTAGATAACAACTGAAAACACAAACACAATCATTATCATATGAGACACACAAACACACATGCTGGGTATTAACATGGCTTTCTGATAATTTACTACGGTAACACCATGTTTTCTGGAAATTTACTACAGTAACAACATGGTTTCTGGACTTTTACTACAGTAACACCATGGTTTCTGGACTTTTACTACAGTAACACCATGTTTTCCGGACTTTTACTACAGTAACACCATGGTTTCTGGACTTTTACTACAGTAACACCATGTTTTCCGGACTTTTACTACAGTAACACCATGTTTTCCGGACTTTTACTACAGTAACAACATTTTTTCCAGACTTTTACTACAGTAACACCATGTTTTCCGGACTTTTACTACAGTAACAACATTTTTTCCAGACATTTACTACAGTAACAACATGTTTTCCGGATATTTACTACAGTAACAACATTTTTTCCAGACTTTTACAACAGTAACAACATTTTTTCCAGACTTTTACTACAGTAACAACATGTTTTCCGGTCTTTTACTACAGTAACAACATTTTTTCCAGACATTTACTACAGTAACAACATGTTTTCCGGATATTTACTACAGTAACAACATTTTTTCCAGACTTTTACTACAGTAACACCATGTTTTCCGGACTTTTACTACAGTAACAACATGTTTTCCGGACTTTTACTACAGTAACAACATTTTTTCCAGACATTTACTACAGTAACAACATGTTTTCCGGATATTTACTACAGTAACAACATTTTTTCCAGACTTTTACTACAGTAACACCATGTTTTCCGGACTTTTACTACAGTAACAACATGTTTTCCGGACTTTTACTACAGTAACACCATGTTTTCCGGACTTTTACTACAGTAACACCATGTTTTCCGGACTTTTACTACAGTAACACCATGTTTTCCGGACTTTTACTACAGTAACACCATGTTTTCCGGACTTTTACTACAGTAACACCATGGTTTCCGGGCTTTTACTATAGTAACACACCTTTCTGGACATTTACCATGGTGGTAACACTGTTTTCTACAATAACACCCTGTTTTGTAGGCATTGACTATGGTAACAGCAGTGTTCTTTGAAGCTGTTTGGAGTAGCATGTAAATAGCGTGTGTGTGCTGTTGTTTTCTGACAGAGATGATTGAGATTCCAGCTCATTCAGACACACAGAGAGTCTGTATCAGTCACTGATAAGAGGTCAGGACGACTCAGCTGTCTGTGCTGGATCTCCACCCGCCAGGGGTCTCCGTATCTTCCCGTCCGGTCTCCAGTTACCCAACACAAACACTGACAGTATTGCAATGCGGGAAGAATCTCCGAGCGAGCAGATTCACCGCTGAGCGTTTATTAAAGCCTCTATTTTAATCCAGTTTCCTCAGTAAATCTCTCAAGCGCCTGAAGGGGCTTCCAGTGAAACAATAAACGGCCTCCCTCGTTCCACTTAAAAACAGAAACATCGAGGTCAAGACAGCCGTGTAACACAAACCAGAGCATTTCTGGTCACCGCCTTTGTTTTGTGGAAAAGCGAGACGAGCGTGGGCCGCCAGGTCAGGATAATGTGAGATAGCGAGCCACAGATCCGTCCAAGGATGCGGGAGGGACGAATAATAGTGCTGAATAAGAACTTTCCAGAAAAGCCCTCACAATCTCGATCACAACATTCAAGTGTTTCAGCCTCGTTTCTAACAACCAAAGAGTGAAAGAAGAGCCACGTACCTTCCTGAAAACCAGAGGAACTCTAGAGCCGGGGTATTTCTTCTGGTCGTTTTCCAGCAGTGTAGCGAGAGGAACGCCGAATATCCCGCTGTCTGTGGGAAGCAAACGTCAGCATTAACAGCTGGTTTTACACAGATCTGAGTCTGGATATGACTGAGACGCACCTCGAGCTTTACTGCGCACCACGCGGTTCCTCTTCATCTCGATGCCCAGGATATCATAGAAGGTGGTCAGCTCGATCAGAGAGATGTAGCCGATCTTCCTGATGTCCTCAGATGACAGATCGTTCACTCGCGTCACACCCTGTCTGGGCTTCACTATCTGAAAACACTGAAGAACAGACCACAAACCTCATTAGACCGCAGCATCTGATCTGACCTCACTATCCAGAGAAGATGCTTTCAGTAAATGGGGCATTTTTTTTTTTCAAGCTACAGAACGGTAAACACTGCCGGTAAAAGGCGCATTATAGAGACCCCATGAGATGATCGGACAAGAATGTCAGGGTTTAGGTTGTTTTATTTGGGCCTGATATACACACGTTTGGGCTCAGTCAGAAATTAATGCTTTTATTCAGCAAGGATGCATTAAATTGATCAAAAGTGACAGTGAAGACATTTATAATGTTATAAAAGATTAATTTTCAAATAAATGCTGTTCTTTTGAACTCTCTGTTCATCAAAGAATCCTGAAACTTTATAAACATTATTAAAAAGTTTTCAACATTGATAATAATCATAAATGTTTCTTGAGCAGCAAATCAGCAGCATATTAGAATGATTTCTGAAGGATCATGTGACACTTTTATTACATTAACACTGTTTTCCGGACTTTTACTACAGTAAAACCATGTTTTCCGGACTTTTACTACAGTAAAACCATGTTTTCCGAACTTTTACTACAGTAAAACCATGTTTTCCGGACTTTTACTACAGTAACACCATGTTTTCCGAACTTTTACTACAGTAACACCATGTTTTCCAGACATTTGTTACAGTAACACCATGTTTTCTGGGTTTTTACTACAGTAACACCATGTTTTCCGGACATTTGTTACAGTAACACCATGTTTTCCGGACATTTACTACAGTAACAACATGTTTTATGGACATTTACTACAGTAACAACATGTTTTATGGACATTTACTACAGTAAATGTTTTCTGGACATGGTAACACATTTATAAATAAAGACTGGAGTAATGATGATAAATTCAGCTTTGATCACAGGAATAAATTACACTTTACTATATATTCACATAGAGAACAGCTGATTTACACTGGAGTAATATTTCACTGTTTTACTGTATTTATGATCTAATAAAAATGCAGCCTTGAGCAGAAAATTACTAATACACACAAAATTCACATGCTGAATATATGGGGTCTTTAAGTTTGTCAGGAAGTGATTATGAAATCAGAATTGGTTTAAAAAGGGAAAATACGCATTAAAGGCCACTCACACTAAATATAAGGTTAACTATATTAGCAGATAATATCGTTATGTTTATTAAAAAGCTCACAGCAGTTTTGTCGTCTGTCGCTTTAAATGCTCGTTAAACCAGGATTGATTCTGATTGGCTCAAATGAAATGTCTAGAATCAATCAGATCAGATCTTTCACACACTGTATAAGACACATGACAGATGAAACGCACCGGTAAATCCCTGTCGTCTTTACGGATCTTCCTGCAGTCTTGGCATTCGCGGCCCTTCCGATGCGCTCGTGCTCCTTCTGAATACGGCACGTCAAACGATAATGCGATGGGCTCTGAAGCGCTGCTCGAGCCGTTACTGTCCGACGGAGGGAAGACGGCACACGGCGGAGGGACTGGACACACAAAACATGAGATGATTACAAAACCAAACCACGTTACGCCTCACTAAGGCCTCGTTTTCCATGAAAGCCCTGAACACAGGCACTTCTATATCAACTCCCTCTTCTGCTCCAGCTATCTCCCATCATGTACTGTACATTTACTGCGATTTTCCTCATGTGTGAATCACTCTGGATAAAAGCGTCTGCTAGATGAATACATGCATGTAATCTAAAGAAAGTCAAATGTTGTCTAACCTTTAGGAGGATTCCACTGGGGCAGTTTGGGAGCGATCTGTCCGTTTGGAGAAATGGGAGGCGTCAGTTCCGACTGTAAGAGAACACAATGATATCATCATCACACACGGATCCCGGAAGAGGTAAACATGTTCCAATTATATAAAATAACCCATAATCAATAACTGCGATAGGCCTTTCTACAGTACTTTATGTAAGTAAAAGGAAAGCAGTTTAGAAAGGGCATCACACCCCACATGTCATGTATACATCACGTCAGCATGTGTTAGTATGTGTGTATAATGTGTGTATAGATGATGTCCTGCTGAACACTGGACTTTTGTTGCACTATTTCAGTCCAATGAATCTGTCCTTCATCTCTATGAGATATTTCAGCTGTCAGAGCAGCTGACCGTGAGTCACGACTGATTCACCCTCCAAACACGCGTGTGCTGTCTATCTGTCTGTGTGTGTGTGTGTGCTGTCTATCTATCTGTGTGTGTGTGTGTGTCTGTCTGTCTGTCTGTCTATCTATTAGGGATGCCACAATTCTCAATATAATATTGAACCGTTCGGTAAGACATCCACGGTTCAATATGCCCCTGTGAATTGCGTTTTTTTTTTTTTGGTTTGCATTTAATTAATTAATTTCTATGCATTTTATTTCTCTCCGAATTGGCTCTGTTTGTGTGAGCCTGTGAGTGCACTGAGTAAATATCCAATCACTATGCACTAAAGTTAGGGGGGTGTTTAGCATAGACTGTAAAAAAATATGGACGCAGCGTCCGTGATGTCACCCGTAGGTTTCTGAAGAACATTTTTGAAGCCTAAAAGCCGACCGTCGCCATCTTGGCAGCGCGTCACTCCCGGATAACTGAAAATGGGCAAAGAGGCGGGACGTGGGTGGAGCTGAGGTGCCTGGCTGCTGAAACCACGCCCACCTAGCTCGACCATAGGGGCAATCCACCTAGCTATACAGACCAAAACCACTTTTTGTACCAGGCTGTAAGCATGTTTTTTTCTGCTGTAAAGTTGGGCATTTTAATATCACTAGCCACGTGTCCACTGTCAGGCCAGTGCGAGCCAGGGCTTTCATCGGGCCGGGCCGGGCTAATAGCCTCGGACCTGTAGCACCGAGCCCAAAACCACACTGCGTTTCCACCGTCGGCTATAAGCTCCGCAGCGCTTCACTAAAACCCGCCGTAACATGCCTCTCTGGAACAACGTCACACAAACCCATCATTTCAACAACAAATGTATGTTTTATCAGAAAACTAATCAGAAAGAAATCACTGGAAACGAGCGAGATCGCAAAACCAACACGATAAAAGCGGCCATTTGTTGGCATTTTTGTTGTTTACTTAAAGATTTAAAACCCAAGCGTCGCTGTTTTACCACAGTTTTACAATAGTGATACGTTGATCATAATAAATTAATTTGTCGAGATTTCACATTAGTCAAACAGAAATAAAGTGGTATTTACCGTTATTTCACAAAAGAAAGAGGACACACTTATTCACTCACGTCTGTTTCTGTTTATTTGTAGTCACGGGACAGTTTATCACATGTAGAAAGAACAGTCTACATATTTTACAACAAAAATACGACCTGAGGAGCTTTAGCACTCTCTCCAGTGAAAGTTACAGTCAGAGAAACAGAGGACGGTCCCGAGAACCGAAGTTGCTTTATTTTATGGCATATGCGGAGCTAAATATGGATATCAGACAGTCCGGTATAAAGAGACGAGACGCACTGACAGATAAAATAAATACATGATTGTGATAGCCTATATGATTTGTCTGATTTCTTCCAAGCAGTCGTATTTACCATGTTTTCCATGGTAATGGTTAGCGCAAATAGTCTTTTGTATGGCATATAAATATTTCTGCCCTATACAGTGATCAGAATCCACATCGGATCGCAAACAGAAGTTATTCAAACACTCGCTGCTGTCTGAAAGTGAGTGTTGAGCTAAAATGATTTTAAAAGTCTTTAATGCTAATATATGAAATCATCCGCGGTGCTGTCGTCTCCAGACTCAGATAAAACCCCGCCTTTGTTTGTAACCACTCCTCTAGCCTGAGCTGGCCCACTTTGGACCAAGGTATTCGGCGGGCCAAAAAACCCTGGCCGTTGGCCCCGAGGAAGCCCCGACGAGGCCCGATCAAGCCCCGGAAGTGACAGTGGAAACGCGACAGGCTCTGGCACGCACTAGCACACTTTAGGCCCGACAGTGCTCACGGGACACAAGTTATTCGCAATCACAAAAGTTCATTATTTGCATGCGTTTTAAAGCCTTGCCGGTTAAACATTTCATTTGCGTGCTTATGCACTGTTTTAACATGCGCTTTTCTGAGCGTGCGCGCACTAAAAGCCTGTCAAACAGGACGTGATTACTAGACTAAGTAATCTTACTGCGCTAATACTGTCAAATACACACAAGGTTAACATAAACACAGTCTGTTATGTCTAAAGTGAAAGTAAAATCGGATGCGTGTCTGTATAGATGCGTGCAGGTCTTAAAGTGACAGCAGCTTAAAGGGACAGTTCACCTCAAAATTAAAATTCTGTCATTATTTACTCACTCTAATGTTGTTCCAAACCTGTATTCATTTCTTCTGTTGAACACAGAATGTTGGTAACCAGACAGTTGACTTCCATAGTACAATGGAAGTCAATGGGGACTTATTCAGGTTTAAAACAACTTGAGCGTGAGTAATCGATGACTTTTTGAGTGAACTATCCCTTTAATGTTAATAAAACAACAAAAGACAAAGAGAAAATCACTCACTGCTCTTGACTGAAAAACTTTAATACAGTAGCTTTAATAAGAAGTCTATGTAGTGTTTTATTTTTACATTTATTCATTAAATTTCATACTTGAATGCTGCTGTACAGCTCTGAGCTGCCAGTGTTAATCTTTATATATGTGACCCTGGACCACAAAAAGTCATAAGTCACATGGGTATATTCATGGGCGACATTAGGGGACATACATATTTATTGTAGTTTCCTGATGTGAGCCGTCAGCTCCGCTACAAGTTGGAGCGGTTAGCCGGACCTCCACAGACAGCGCGCGTCCTGAGCGAGATCTAAATCCACATGAATGGCCCGTTCAGAGCATAAGCAAGAAAAACTCACTGTTCAGAGAGTCAAGATAGCCTACAGTCTAGTAGGCTTGCTTCCATAGTCGGTGTTAACAGTGTTACCGGTGTTCAACCGTAAGTCCAAAACATCGCTTACATCTCTTGACTAACGCAGCACCGCCCCCACCGTCGTTTTGATTTTTTATAGTAGTATAAATAAATTTAGTTTAGTTCGAGAACAGACACTACAGTTAAAAACTGAACGTGCAGCGTGAGCCGAATGAGAGTCGCAGCAGGAGTCAGGTTTCATTCATCACGAGTGAGGAGCTGAATGACAAGATGATCGCGGAAGATTTGGTTTCAACGCGAAATGTAAAAGCGCCTATTTAAGTGAGTTTGTCATTGTACTGTTTTGTTGTTGTGTTTTTCATTAAGAATAACAATGAAGCTACCATTCAAGCAACCCGCCCCCAAATTGACCTATCGGTAAGCCCCGCCCCCCTTAGTTACTGTTGCTAACTCGGACAAACAAACAGAGTTGCTATGTCTTACAATGAAAAAATCACCGTAAGAGTTGAACAAACAAAGCATAAGAAGTGCGCATTAACGTCTCATTCACAAACTCGCTCTCTCAGTTGCATTATCATTAACATACACAGCAAATTACACAAAAACACTCATACAACTAACAGTAAACAAACATACAGACCTTATGCCTTTTCGGGGGTGCTAATAAACTGTAAACTTTGTATCTGCAAAACAACTCCGATAAACTGCGAGCTCTCCCTTTCACTACCCGTAGACTATAATACCCATCAAAATATGAGTCCCTCCTTAGTAAGACAGATAATGCAGAACTTAAACATATCTAAACTCACAGAAATATCAAAATGTATACAAAAACAAATTAGACGATAAATCACCATAAAGTCTGTGACACAGAAGGACCACCTCTCGTCGAGGAGCATTCAAGTGGGACTTAAATATATAAAAGATTTTAAAATAAATATGGTGGGAGATTAATTTGGAAGCGAGGGTTTGCAGATCACAATGCAAGCGGGAGAAGACTTATGTTACGGTCGTCACGGTCGTCACGATCACAGATGACAACATCCAGGATCAACACTGTTCATGTACCGCAGGGTAAAATTAAATTAATTTACATTTAACCAGTTTAATATGGAGAGGCACTGAAATGTAGACGTTTATGTGTTTTTGTCCTACACTGTACATGACGTGAGAACAGTTAGCTATTTCAGTTTGTAGCATGGACTCACTAACTTTAATCGTAAATTAATGAGAGTATGACAACCAGAAAGTCCCCTCAGGATCCCTGGAATCAGTGTTACAGTACCCTGGGCACATCGTTTTACCATTTTTGTAGCATAAACACCATCAAACCGATGAGAGCTTCGGATTTTCCAATGTTTCTCTATGGCGCTGAAACCTAAATCCGGTCCCAGCGCAACTGATACTCAACTGCCATTGGCTCATCTGCGTTCGAGGGGAGGGGCTTACTGATAGGCCAATTGGTGCTAATTCTAAAGTGAAAGTAAAATGCGCACGGCATAACGATGCGTGTCCACTGGCGCGGAGCGCGAGCAGAGTGAGCATTTTCAGTTAATTCCTTATGGTGCCAAAGGAATTAATAGAAAACACTATAAGGCATATTCAATTATTAGTATGATTGTAATATTCAATAATTAATATTACAATTCATTTGCCCCACAATATTTCACAGCGCATCGTCGCATGATTAGTTAGCTTACTCATTTAAAAAACAACTTGTTTAACACGAAATACTTCAATACTCGATTCACAAATATACAATTTTTTCACAATGCCACAAGTGAAATATTAAGAAAATAAATGTGATTAATCTCTCATCGTCTCTAAGAGAATATGCGCCGTTAATGCAGCGTCAAATGCCATAAGCCTAAACTCGGTTAGCTTTCAGTTTCTGTAGTCAATAATTGACTGGCGTTTGAGACTTCTTCACTGGCATAACTCTCGCGCAAAGTTTGCACATTGCGATATGATATCCACTGGCTCACCCTCATGGTTTAAGATGCAAATATTTTCAATATTGCGACGTGGCATTTTTCTTTATCACCAGCTGCTTGCAAAATGATGTCGAGTGCGTCATTTCCTGTGATAGCAAAATTAAGTAGGCTAAATTATTAAATAAATGAGGAGCCTAAATACAAAAGAAGGTAAATAAGTAACAAGCAAAATTTGTTTTCTGCGAATACTTTGCTGATGCAGGTAGGCCTACAAAAAAAAAAAAAAAAAAATCTTTTAGGATAAATCATTAGGATATTAAGATCATGTTCCATGAAGATATTTTGTAAATTTCCTACCGTAAATATATCAAAAAATGTATTATTAGTAGTAATATGCATTGCTAAGGACTTCATTTGGACAACTTTAAAGGAGATTTTCTCAATATTTAGATTTTTTTGCACCGTCAGATTCCAGATTTTCAAATAGTTGCCAAATATTGTTCTATCAAACCATACATCAATGATGCTTATTTATTCAGCTTTCAGATTATGTATAAATCTCAATTTTAAAAAAAATTGACCCTTATGACGTGTGTGTACAAGGTTTTTTTTTCTTTTAAGTAAAATAAAGAAAGAGTATTGCAATAAAAAAAATGGTATTTTTTCTCCTTAACCTCTTGCTGTTCCTGTCGCCTAAGAATAGAATAACAAAAAACACTGATGTGACAAGCCATCAGAACCGAACCGAAAACCGTGGTTAAAAAAACAGAGGTACGTATTGAACCGTGGACTAACTGTACTGTTGCATCCCTACTTTCTATCTGTCTGAGTGTCTGTCTGTCTGTCTGTCTGAGTGTCTGTCTGTCTATCTGTCTGAGTCTATCTGTCTGAGTGTCTGTCTGTCTGTCTGAGTGTCTGTCTGTCTGTCTGAGTGTCTGTCTGTCTGAGTGTCTGAGTCTATCTGTCTGAGTCTATCTGTCTGAGTGTCTGTCTGTCTGTCTGAGTGTCTGTCTGTCTATCTGTCTGAGTCTATCTGTCTGAGTGTCTGTCTGTCTGTCTGAGTGTCTGTCTGTCTGTCTGAGTGTCTGTCTGTCTGAGTGTCTGAGTCTATCTGTCTGAGTCTATCTGTCTGAGTGTCTGTCTGTCTGTCTGTCTGTCTGAGTATCTGTCTGAGTGGCTGTCTGAGTATCTGTCTGAGTGTCTGTCTGAGTATCTGTCTGAGTGTCTGTCTGTCTGAGTCTATCTGTCTGAGTGTCTGTCTGTCTGTCTGAGTGAGTGTCTGTCTGTCTGTCTGTCTGAGTGTTTGTCTGAGTGTCTGTCTGTCTGTCTGAGTCTATCTGTCTGTCTGTGTGTCTGAGTGTCTGTCTGTCTGAGTCTATCTGTCTAAGTGAATGTCTGTCTGTCTGTCTGAGTCTATCTGTCTGAGTGTCTGTCTGTCTGTCTGTCTGTCTGAGTCTATCTGTCTGAGTGTCTATCTGTCTGAGTGTCTATCTGTCTGAGTGTCTGTCTGTCTGAGTCTATCTGTCTGAGTGTCTGTCTGTCTGAGTGTCTGTCTGTCTGAGTCTTCTGAGTGTCTGTCTGTCTGTCTGTCTGTCTGTCTGTCTGTCTGAGTGTCTGTCTGTGAGTCTGTCTGTGAGTCTGTCTGTCTGTCTGAGTCTATCTGTCTGAGTGTTTGTCTGAGTGTCTGTCTGTCTGAGTCTATCTGTCTGAGTGTCTGTCTGTCTGTCTGTCTAGTTATACATGTTATCAGTTCATGCATTTAGTGTGCATAAACCCCGCCCACGCTCAGCTCCGCCTCCACTTTCAAAAGCCACGCCCACATCTCAACATCCAATCAATCAATCACAGAACTAAGTCCCGTCCTACATTTTTTCCTTTCTGATAAACCGTAACACTCGGATGTACGTCTCAGTACGAAAGAAAAGGTCTGTCACTTCGGCTTCATCTGGACTTCAGCTCCTCGCACCTCAATGACATTTTTCAAACATGTCATCTTGACATTTACAAGGTAAGACGCCGATCTCAGATGTGTGTCATCTCAGCAGGAAGGTTTGTCGTCTCATCTGCTGTCATGAGGCTAATTTTAAACACGTCTGGGGTTTCCTCATGTTTTGCTGCTCATTCCAGTCTCGGTTATTTTGAGACACATTCACACGCCGAACAAACGGCACAGCAGCTGCAGCAACAAATGATCACGGGAACCGCCAAACGCCACGCCTGTGAGAAGATGACACCTGTATGCTGACTGGACAAACTTCCACTGAATGAAAACGGTTAATCGTATGGCTCACCGACGCATCTGCCATGGAGAAGACGTCTCGCACGTGTCTCATGGGCTGTCTGTTCCTCTTGCGCAGCGTCTGCGTGTAGTTATCCAGACGCTTCTTCACCATGGCGGCCTGCGAGCGCGTGAGCGTGGAGAGAAGAGCCTCGGCCGGCCCGTCACCCTGAGTGCCCGTCACCAGCGTGGAGAGCCCCGCCTCCTGGAGCCACGCCTCCTCAAGCTCCGCCTCTAAACCATCAAACACACTAATTAGACTGCAGAATCACACGATACAAAATCATGTCAAAACAGAGATGACGGCAAACATTTAGTCAACATGAAAAGGAAAGTAATAAAAATGGAAAGTACTCAGAGGTGGAGCAAGTTATTACATTATGATAAAAGATTAAAAAAAAAAGACAAACATGTTCGTTAAAGGTAAACAGAACAAATGCTGATTTCATGTTGACTTTAACGGCTTGATCACTCAAAATCATCATCTACATACGTTCAAAAACACTGATGATGTTTTAGTTCTTTCTCATACAATAAAAGTGGACCAAAAAATACCATAAAAATGCTATGAAACAAATGTCCATATGACTTCATAATACAGGACTTTTTCTGGTACACTGTAATACATTTTCCTTCTACCTTAACTTAAAAACTTAAGTTTAAAACAGTAAGTTTGGTTGCTGCCATACAATTTTAAGGAAAATTAAATTGCCTGTACACGTCATTTCCACTCATTTTTAAAAAATCTTGTCTAGTTGAATCTCGAATAACTTAAATGAAGTTGATTTGGTTAAATTATTTTGATGATTTTGAGTTAAATAATGTAAAAACGAGTGCTGTCAAATCAATTAATCGCATCCAAAATAAAAGTTAGTTTACATAATATGTGTGTGTACTGTGTTTAATTATGTATATTTGAATACACACACATGCATGTATATATTTAAGAAATTTGTTATATTTATATATAAAATATTTATATATAACAAATTATATAAATACACCAATCAGGCATAACATTATGACCTAATATCATAATGAACATAATATCCTAATATTGTGTTGATCCCCCTTTTGCTGACCCGTCGAGGCATGGACTGTGGTATCTGGCACCAAGATGTTAGCAGCAGATCCTTTAAGTCCTGTAAGCTGTGAGGTGGGGCCTCCATGGATCGGACTTGTTTGTTCAGCACATCCCACAGATGCTCGATTGGATTGAGATCTGGGGAATTTGGAGGCCAAATCAACACCTCAAACTCGTTGTTGTGCTCCTCAAACCATTCCTGAACCATTTGTGCTTTGTGGCAGGAGCATTATCCTGCTGAAAGAGACACAGCCACCAGGGAATACCGTTTCCATGAAAGGGTGTACATGGTCTGCAACAACGCTTAGGTAGGTGGTACGTGTCAAAGTAACATCAACATGGATGGCAGGACCCAAGGTTTCCCAGCAGAACATTGCCCAAAGCATCACACTGCCTCTGCCGGCTTGCCTTCTTCCCATAGTGCATCCTGGTGCCATGTGTTCCCCAGGTAAGCCACGCACACACACCCGGCCATCCACGTGATGTAAAAGAAAACATTATTCATGAGACCAGGCCACCTTCTTCCATTGCTCCGTGGTCCAGTTCTGATGCTCACGTGCCACTGTTGGTGCTTTCGGCGGTGGACAGGGGTCAGCATGGGCACCCTGACTGGTCTGCGGCTATGCCGCCCCATACGCAACAAACTGCGATGCACTGTGTATTCTGACACCTTTCTATCAGAACCAGCATTAACTTCTTGAGCAATTTGAGCTCCAGTAGCTCGTCTGTTTGATCGGACCACACGGGCCAGCCTGATCGGTGTATATACATGCAAATATTTCTTAAATATATACATGAATGAGTGTGTATTTATATACGTAATAATTATGCACAGTACACACATTATGTAAACACAATTGCGATATTGGATTTGACAGCACTAATAAACATAACCTTTTGCATTTCATGGAGGAAAGTCATTTATATGGGTTTGAGAGATGATGGTGAGGGAATAGCCATCGGGCCAGACCATTTTCTTTGCTTAACCGTTTGGCCTGACGGTGTGAAACAGAGCATCGGTACACACCGTCCGAACTGGCCCGCTCCACCAGCTCCTCATGTCTCTCCTGACAGTCCTCCTGGATGTTCTTCACCTCGCTCCAGTAGTCCTCCATGGAGTCGCGGGACACGGAGCGCTCCGGAGTGGATGGAGACACGGCGCCAGGCAAACTCATGCCGCCTATCCTCTGGTACTGCGCTTTCCTGCCGAAACACAGAGGAAAGAGCCGTGAATCCATGCGTGTCTTCATCAGGGACGGCTGCGTCCACACACGCTACTGACACAATGAGAGCAGGATACCATAATCAAACTCAGTCATTCAGTCAACAGAGAAAAATCATCTCATGTGAGGAAAGGGTTTCCTCATGTGTAAACTGCACTATTAAACCCTATTAATTCATAACACATGCATGTTCAGTGATGGAGAAACAGCTCAAATACTGAAGAGAAAACGAGCTTCATCTCTCTGGGCTTCTATCAAATATTGATAAGGCTACAGGAGCTGATGATGATGATGATGATGATGATATCTCTCAGCGTCAGGAAGTGAGCCGGCGTCATTTAGAGGAAGTTATCGACCAGCGGCGCACATGATGGAGCCTGAATTGTGTTACATGAACAACTAATTGCCTTCAAAAGTTCCTGCCTCAGTTTACACACATCAAGCCTTCAATGGAAACGCAATTTCCCTGCAATTTTCACACGAAGCTTAAGCTGGAAAAACACAATGACGTTCGCATGAAGAGTGTGTGGATCGGTTCATATCAGAGAAAACTACTTCCTGCACACATTCCTTCAGCGAGAGGAACGTCAGGATCTGCGTGTCTCGCTTTAGTTTCTCTTTTCATCTGAGCCAATATGAGCACGCTAGGATACTTATTTATGATCCGATTATTGCTGACATTATAAGACAGAGCAATATTCCAGGTCATAAATGCACTACCATTCAAAATTTGGGGGTTGGTAAGATTTTTTTTATGTTTTTGTAATTGCTCTTTTTGCATGTATGAAAAGGTTTACTGGACGGCTAGAAATTTATCCGCACAGAAAAGAACCTCGAGTCAAATCTCAGGTGTCAATTAAAATAAATCACGCTTAAAAATAAAGCTTCTTGGTTCCATGAGGAACCTTTAACATCCAAGAAATCTTTCCACCGCACAAAAGGTTTTTATAGTGGGGAAAAAGAACTAAGAATAAAACGGTTCTTTTAAGAAATGATCACTGAAAGGTTCTTTGGGAACCTTTATTTTTAAGAGTGCATCCCTGTAGAGGCAGACAGAACTATATTCCTTCAAACAGAGATCGGTTAACTCACAGGTGACCAAACGCACGGCCTGATGGTCATTCTGAACCAGACAAAACATGAAAAAAATCATGACACCTGGAGGAAAACAGGCAAAACACAAAGATTAAAACAACATGATTATTGTTCATGAGTCCAACATTCAGTCACGCAGGCAAACATGCAATCTCTCACTACTGCAAATGAATGTTGTTAAATAGAGAAAAACATTTTATATTCAAGTAACTTTTATTAGTGTTTTCTTGGACCTCATTATTGAAACACAAAGTAACCAATAAAGTCTCAAGCACAAAAAGCAGCCCATACTAAACTCTTTAAATGTGCAAAGTCATTTATTCATACATGGTTGCAACAAATTTTAAGTGCCATTGTTTAAAAAAATGTTTTACTGGCTGAAATTTCAAAGACGTTCTGTTATTATGCTTTCACATTGAATCCCTTTTAAGTTGATCTTTTGAAGAGGTTGATGATATTTAATATCCGTTGGTTTAGCTATATATAGAAAATGGGTAAAATTCAACAATTTGAACATTATATCTATGGGATTGAACCATATATGGTCTTTACAATGAAGACTACAAAAGAAACGTTTATCAAGAATGAGAATCTAAGGATATTAAGAAATCTTTTAGAGTTACAGGCACAAAAACTTTGGAAAAATACTATTTATGGCACTCAGACAGAAATGTTCTGTGTTGATAGACAAAAACCAGATTATTATTTACATTATTTATGTCATGATTCAGACACTTTACATTACCTATAACATTATTTGTTCTTCAGAAAAAGTGCGACCATTAAAAATGTGTAAAATTGACTCGTGGAGCCACATTGAGATCCCTATAACTCTGGAAATTAACCATATAGAGCCTTAAAAATTAAGAAACCGAAAGAAAAGTTTGTTAAGAATCATAATCTAAAAGGATATTAAGATATCTTTAATACTTCTTGAGTTACAGGCATGCAAACTTTGGTTTGTGCTTTTTCCAGACATACCAATCTGTAAAAAATAAAATAATGATGCTGTTCTAAAGTCATTTTCTGACTCCAAATCTCAGGTGAAAATTGTCATTTTGACCCCTCTCTACAAAATACTGAATTACTCAGTAAACATACATCCATCGTATTTAATATTTTGGCTTTTTTCTTCATTTATATGTCTTTCTTCAGAAAAAAAAATGAACAAAATAAAACGTTTTGAGCCGGGAAACTTTCTGAAATTTGGTTGATTCTGACACAGAATGACCCAGATGTGTTAGGGAACCTTTTATACACACACTTAACTGCAGACACTGAAATGACACACTGTGTGTCGCTTATTTTCCTTTCCAGAAGTTGGCAACTCCATTCCCAGCATCCACACAGATAAACCTCCAGATTTAAACAAAGCAAAAGCTCTATTTCTACACACCAAATACAAGATATCCTCAAACTCATGTTGTTATTCAGCAACTCAAGCATCTTCAGACTCACTGTGTGTGTTTAGACCAACACTGGATATGAAGTCAGGATTCAGAAGCACAAACTATGAACCTCCAAACGTCTGAAAGAAACTAGAACCGAATCCAGCTGACGGCGTCAATCAGGTCCTGTATAAACTCCATAAATCCACAGCGTTTGAGGTCGTTCAGAAACGCAGGCTCGAGGATCTCCGGAGAACGAAGAGCTTTAGGAGCATGTGCGTGCTCTCCATCAGGTCCTGTTCAGAGTCGATACAGAACACGTAGCTCTCAGAGCAGACGGAGAGACATATGTGGAGAACAAGACGACACACAGACGCGCTGATGGTTTCCTCCGCTAGTGTGTGTGTGTGTGTGTTTCTCCACCCACCGATCTGACCTCACTCTCATGTCATTATGTGTCCATTGTGTTCTCCGTTTACAGCTCTTCCTAAAGCTCATCTCTGCTCCGCTCATTCAGACACACAGAAACGAGTGTAATTTAGGAAAACCGCTTCCAGATGTGGCTAATGACCACAACAACATTCCCAACACCACAGCTCCAGCTTAAACAAACATTTCACTCAATCAGCGCCTGCTCACGCTTGTTTCCGCCACGGAATAGAACAAATATCTGACTTTTTATCTCAGAATTGTGAGATATAAAAGTTGGAATGGTGCGAAACAAGTCAGAACTGAGATACACTGTATTTCTCAGGATTCTTTGATGAATAGAAAGTTCAAAAGAACAGCATTTATTAGAAACAGAATCTTTTGCAACATTATAAATGTCTTTAGTGCCAGTTTAATGCATCCTTGATGAATAAAAGTATCAATTTCTTTCAAAAAACATTTTTGGTGACCCCAAACAGAACTGAGTAAAAGTGTTCAAAAGTAATCAAAGTCAAAGCTTGAAAATTCGTTGCTCAAAAGAAAAAAAAAAATTATGGTCAAATCATCAGTTTGTGTTGTTTCAAAACTTTTTAGTAAGATTGGGATTACCAAAAAAAAAAAAATTCAGGATTATACTGATTTCAGGGATGAAAATGTAATAAAACTTTAAAACTGGTCAACATTTGTATCATGTAATATACACACACACACACACATATGTTTTATTTTGCTCTTGATTAGTTTAAATGTTAAAGTAATATATGTGACCCTCATCCACAAAACCAGTCATAAGGGTCAATTTTTTGAAATTGAGATTTATACATCATCTGAAAGTTGAATAAATAAGCTTCCCTAATATTAGGATAGAACAATATTTGGCAACTGTTTGAAAATCTGGAATCTGAGGGTGCAAAAAAATCTAAATATTGAGAAAATCTCCTTTAAAGTTGTCCAGATGAAGTCCTTAGCAATGCATATTACTACTAATAATACATTTTTGATATATTTATGGTAGGAAATTTACAAAATATCTTCATGGAACATGATCTTAATATCCTAATGATTTTTGGCATAAAAGAAAAATGGATAATTTTGACCCATACAATGTGTTGTTGGCTATTGCCACAAATATACCCGTGAGACGCATGACTGGTTTTGTGCTCCAGAAGTAGACATTATTAGGCTACATATTAAGCCATTTGTTAGCCTACAGTAAAGAGATTTTGGCGCCATTAAATAATCCCCAAACAGCATATCAAACAAAAATATTATATTTAATGTAAAGTGTTTTTATCACTGTTTGTAAACTACATAAGAGAAGAACCAGTCAAAAGTTCTTTGTGAGCGAACGTAGTTTCTCAGTTTCTACGCCAAACTTTTCTGAGAGAACGCAAAAGCATTGAAATGGGTTTTTTCCCCCATCTCATATTTTTCCCATCAGCATGTCCCTTCAGGGGCTCCGTAGAGCACTAGTAATCCAGATTTGGTAATCTGAAAAAGTGATCCAATCCAATTTTGCTTTGAAAAACCGGCACAAACGTAAAATGGATCACCAGATCCTGGATAGCAAAACATGGGATTTCCAAATCCAGATCATTCTGATCCAGATTAAACTTTTTGAACAACTGGCCCTAAAAGTCAGAATTGTGAGTTTATATTATATACAGTCAAACCAAACATGATTCAGACACAGATATAATGCTCACTAGTGTGTGTAGGACACTATAGTTCATTTCTGTAAGTGAGGAGAGCAAAAGAAAGTAAACTCATATTACACCCATAAACTCTTCATACAGTGACTAACAGTAAAACTGATAAACATGATTCACACACTTTGAGCTGAGCATGTTTTGCTTCAGTGTTTGTTCTTTAATTGCTTTAAATGTGACCTTTGACACCACAGACTGAACTAAATGAAGCATTGCTTGACCTAAATTGGTATTATCTAATTGTGTTCTTAAATCTAACAGCTGATTGGTTGATTGTGATCCATTACATCCCTTTCTATCAAAGTTATCTGACATTATTAAGATGAGTTTGTTCAGTTTAACTCTGAGTTCGTCATATTTTAGTACCGTTTTCTAAACTATAGCGAATAAACTGATAATGTGAGAAAATGTCTGAATAAATTTAGCTTTGACTGTATTTGACTTTTTCTTAGGATTGTGAGCCAGTTGCAAGTTATAAACTCAAAATTGTGGGGCAAATTTTTAGCTTCTGCGGCTTCTGTACGTAAAACAAATGACCCAAAACACGGCATAAGAAAACCACTGGTCTTTAAATCATCTCGCAAACAGTTTCCAAGGTTTTGATTGTATCAAGCACAAAATCACTTGTTAAAAAGTTACTTTTTTGCCTTTTTATTGCAGTGGACTATTTATATTCCTACTTCACCACATTATTATACAGAAGGGAAGATGCTTGTCCTCATAAATCTTATTTTTTCTTAACAGTCAATCCCTGTTCACAGATTAAAGTCTGCTTCACTCAGAAATACATTATTGTGAAGATTTTCCTATTAACTGGTTTTATTATTAAACCAAGTCAAACAAAAACCATGTTTAGACTGAAACACCACAAGAGAAGAACAGGATTACAGATCCTAATTTAAACCCATGCCTTTCATGATGAGCAGTTTTTAATTCTTCAGTCTCTGTAACGGGACGTCCCGCAGCCCCCCGTGATGAATGTAGGTCAAACTAAACTCAAAACACGTGTCACGGTTCCTGAGCGACGCCGAAATCATGAGCTCATTCCTCCAGGAATGCAAACAGCTGAACTACAGAACAGCTCAAACTTCTCTCAATGGAGTAACTCTTGAAGGCGAGTAGATGGTCGTTCATCTAATCAAATAAAACAGGCGCCCATTTCATCAGAATGACTGTGCCAAGCGTCTCAACGGTGAAATATTGGCTCTCGGGTTTGTTTTCACTCTCCGAGCAGCATAAACTATCATGAATCCATCAGGAACGCAAGCGCCTTTCCTCCTAAAGTCTTAAAGAGAAACATCTGGGGTCTAAAAATACCTTTAGAGTCGGATTCCAACAGCACCAAACCTGAGGAAGAACTGAGAAACACTGAAGATGCTTCCTTGCTAATAATAGAGACGCTTGACCAACTCAACCCAATAATAGTCTAATATTCACTAGCTCTGCTTTTGAGTTTAAAACACAGTCCACAGCTGGAATCTCACCACACACACTATATTTAATCAGCGTGGCCCAACTTACCCCGAGCACTTCTCCACTGTCAGCACTTCAGCCGCTTAAAAGCCGGAGCATTAGCTAGAGGACATGCTGGAAAACAGATCAATAGAGCGGCTCTGGACATCAGCGCTCGAGACGTTTATGGGCTAATGGAGCAGTAATGACTAAGAGCGCTAGTGTCCAGTCGTCTCGGTCACTCATGATGACCAACCCACACACACCAGAAACACTCCTTCATTATCCGCCGTGACACTTTCAAGAGCTGCGCTCACAGAACAGCGCTCTTATTCATCCAGATCAATAGAACAAGATCATAACTCACTGACAATCAGATATATTGATATGTGGGTGAAACTACTGTAAAAAATTATTTTTCAAAGTGTTTACAAGAAGCTACTTCAAAATGTTACTTGCCATTTCTTTATTGAGATTTAATAGAGATTTCTGAGTGAAAATGTGTTCAGAGTAAATCCCAACACCAATTCAGGGTTCCCACTCGTCCAGGAAAATACTTTATAACTTGCAATTGTGAGTTTATATCTCGCGATTCAACACGGTCTCACTCCTATTCGTCACATATTGATGCCTCGGCGTCACTTTTTAACGCACAGGGTAAGTTACTCCATTGATTTCAGTTGTTTGCCCAATGCGTCAGATCATGATTTTATGAATATTTATATGCTACTTTTATATTTTGGAGCAACTAACTCCACTCCTACCCTAAACCTACACACTTCTCAACAATATAAAACACGTAACAGTCAAATAAAAGTACAGTCACAGGTATTTATTGCAAAAACAGTATAAAAGTATTAACTCATGTTGCATTCCAAGTCTTCTGAAGTCATACGATATCTTTATGTGAAGAACAGAGTTGACCGTAATGTTTTAATCGCTGAAATGATGATCCCGTCGCTCCGTGAACACACACACTCCACTCAGTCATATCTCATTCAAAAGATACACCCGACTCTTTAGCATGACGCGATCGGTCACGAGACACACGACAGCCAATGCTGTCAAAGCTGACGTAACGTTTCCTCGGGCGGCAATTTTTGAAATGTGTTTATGATCTTCGGCGGATGGACTCGACGCTGATCGCTTTTGGCAAACAAATCAATCGTTTGGCCTCGGAACACTTGGAATATTTGCACTTTTTGAATAAATTATGGCTGCAGTCGTATCTGCCTGTAATATCCTGTGTTTTATAACACACACATGGGTAGGTTTAGGGATGGGTTGGGTTACGTGTTCAAAACGTGTCTGAATAGTGTAAATAAAACAAGAAAATAAATGTAAATAAAATTATGCTGGCCGATTAAATTGAGAATCACACTCCATGTCATAATGGCAAAATCATAACCCAATATATAGTTTCATCATGACGATAACCATGCCCAACGCGTCTGTGTATGACGCCAAAGGTTTCTCATTGAAATCAATGGAGGACTGCACGTCGAAAAACGACGCTAAAGGGGTATCCTGTGCGTTAAAAAGTCACGCCGAAGGGAACTGACCAAGCCGTGTTGCGCAATTCTGACTTTTTTCCCTCGCAATTGACTTTTCTCAGAATTGCGAGATATAAACTCACATTTGCAAGTTATAAAGTCCAATTCTGAGGAAAAATGACTGAATTGCGAGTTTATATCACAATTATGTAAACTCGCAATTGTGAGAAAAAGTCAGAATAGTGAGATAAAAGGTCGCAGTTACCTTTTCTTTTTATTCTGTGGCGAAAACAAACTTCCATAGTCATAATATGTGATTAAGAGCTCATATTAAAAACTGTTTTATAGTTAAGTCATGGCAATAAACTGTGCGCATTTTAAAGACTTAGAGAGCAATATTTGGCGTGATCCTTGTCTTTTATTCCCGTAGTAGTAAAATTGAAAAGTCCTGGAAAATGATCACCCTTTGTTTTCCTCTTTTTCCAACATAATTTATTTTGATTTTGTGGTGAAATATTATCTTGATGTGTTTGAGAGATTCACTCTCAATTTTAATATTATAACTGTAACAAAAACTAGAACAACTATAAATAAAAATAAAATAAACATTAACTGAAATAAAGTAAAAACTCAAATTGTTTCATCTAGTGGCCGAGGCAACATTTCTCTTTCCATTCAGTGTAACTTGATGTTCTAAAATAACTAAAAATGAAATAAAAATGTATAAAAACTATATAGGGTGGGTTGCACCAACAAGGATTAATCTTAAATCTAGATTAAATCAAGGTTTATCTAATAATTCTGTTGCACCAAACTTTAAACCTTGTTTAAAAATAAGCAGGTTTACATTTAAACCGTCATTTTGATCCTGGATTTAATTTATATTTAAGATAGATTAACTTTAATCCTATTGCTCCATAACTTTAAACTCAGATTTAAATCTCAATTAGGGATTAATTTTAAATTTACATGTGAGGAGGTTTAAATAAAATAAAGTGCACCTACAATTAAAATATGTGGCTGATTGAACAAAGATAGAAACAGTGTGTGTGTCGTCAGGTCTCAGAGGGGTGTTTATTACTAATAAAAATGAAAAATAAAGCGCATTGAGCCGGAGTGTGAGGGTCGTGGCGGCCTAGCCTGCTATCGAGTCCGGGATGCGGATCCTTCACTCAACTCGGTGCACCTCGGCGTCGGACAAAGAAAAGAAGAGCGTATAATATATTTAGCATTTAGCGGCAGCGGTGATGATGAGGTGAGCGCCGTGATGGCGGCCGCGCCTCGCGTTCCTCATACCCGCTCCACGCGCGGCGCCGTCAAGAGCGGAGATAGTCACTCCGCCAATCATGACAGTTGTTTTATCATAAGTTATGCTGCCACAATATTATCGGCAGGAGCTACTTATGTCAGAGAGAGAGAGTTTCTGGTGGTCAATAAAGAAGGAAATGTAATATTAACGTTGCTGCTGTCAATGGCGAATCCAACATGGCGGCGAAAATTAACCATAAATGGAGGTTTTAATTGCAGGTTAAATTCTAATCCCCGATTTGTTAATCTAAAATTAAGTGGTGCAACAACTCGATGTTGGAAAAATATGAGTTGAAAAAAAAAAAAAAAAATTCAATGCTTTTGCGTTCTCTCAGAAAAGTCTCGCGTAGCGTTCACCCGAGAAACCTTGCGTTCGCTCGCAAAGAACTTTTGACTGGTTCATCTCTTATAACTGCATAAAAAAAAGTGATAAAACACTTTAAATTGAATATCATATTTTTGTTTGATATTTACAGCTGTTTGGGGATCATTTTATGGCGCCAAAATCTTTTTTACTTTTACTGTAGGTTACCGGAAGTCTTAATAGGTAGCCTAATGTCTACTTATAATTTATTACTTTAACAATTAACTAATCAAGAGCAAAATAAAATGTGTTTGTGTATTATATGATACAAGTGTTGTATTTTTTGACCAGTTTTAAAGTTATTACATTTTTATTCCTGAAATCCACCCTTCTGCTGGGATCAGTATAATCCTGATTTTTTTTGGATCAAAGGTATCCCAATCTTACTAAAAAGTTTTGAACAACACAAACTGATGATTTGATCCAATCAAAACCAAGATTGGATTTTGTGATCTAATCTGATTTCAGAATCCTTTTTTTCTTTTGAACAACCCATTTTCAAGATTTGATCCAATCCGATAGCTGAAGTCCGATCAGATTACTTTTGAACAACTGGCCCAATAATACTAAAATAACACTGGATACTTCAAAGAATACCATATGTCCGAAAAAAATCTATTCCTATAACAAACAATGTGATCTACTGTTCAAAGGTTTGGGGTCTTTTTAGATGTTTCTGAAAGAGAAATCATAAATCCAGTAAAACAGTGAAATATTACTCCAGTGTAAATCATCTGTTCTTTATGTGAATATATAGTATAAAGTGTAATTTATTCCTGTGATCAAAGCTGAATTTATCATCATTACTCCAGTCTTCAGTGTCAATTTGTGTTAATTTTCAGGATTTTTTGATAAATAGAAAGAACAGCATTTATGCAAATTTTGTCTTTACTGTCACTTTTGATCAATTTAATGCGTGCTTGCTCAGTATTATTTTCTTTCAAAACAAAACAAAAAAAATCATCATGATCCCCAAATTTGGTGCATTTATAAAGCAGAAACTGGAGAACGAGCGTTCGCTCCGGCGAGGGACTAAGTGTGCTCTCAGAACTCTACAGACAGGAAGTCCACTGCCACTGAAACTTCCTGTTTTGGATAAAGCGATTGGAAAGTCAGAGCTGTATAATGAAGCATGTGCTGTATAATGCTCTATATTACCCTGAACACACCCACAGAAATCAATAACACAACATTAACTTCCTATTAGCCTCTCAGACAGAGCGGAAGAACACGAGAGGACATGACGAGCTGTCAAACGCTCACAAAACACTCATATCTGTCAATCATCACAGTCACGGCAGAGAAACTACAGTAATCCCAGTTCACACACAGAGCGAGAGGATCAGATTACATCAAACTATGACGGGAGAATCATTTATAATCCGTGTTTGGATTCGCTCACACGTCTAATGAACATCAGACACGAAACACACGAGAAACGGCCTTTGAGTTTCTCACGCCGACCGTCGGATGACAACGGTACCAATTTACCATTCAAATACTGGCACCTCACGTTCATGCAAAGCAGCTCGTGACACACACACACACACACATTCAGCAGGATTCAAATAACTAATTTACACAAAAACACCACCGCTGATCTGCCACAAAAACAGGTTTGTTCTTTGTTCTGGCCTCATTTGAGTCTCACTGTGAGAAAAACCAGGCGAAAGAACCAACAGCATCTCAATAAATCTCATCTCAGATCCGCTGCACTTCTAATATACACTCAAACAATAAAGCCTCCAAAAGAGGGTTTTAATGCCATAGAAGAACCAATTCTGGCTCCCCAAAGAACCGTTTTCCAATGGAAGGATTCCATAGAGGTTAAAGATCCTTCATGAACCATCAAACACCTTTATTTTTAAGTGTGATAAGCCAAACTGCTTCCTCATTAAAACATGAATAAACAGAAACAGAACCGGTTTAAATATTAATCCTCTTCTGACACAAACAACATTTATGATGATGCCTGTTTTAGAAAAGCATGACTACATTAATCCACTGCATTAGTAATATTTAAACTCTTATCAATCCAGTTTATGACCCATAAACAGTATCATTTACACTAGTTTACTGTAGTAAAGCTCCAGTGATTACCTGTGCATGACGGCGTGTGTGTGTGTGTGTCAGCGCGAGCAGCCGCTCTCATGTCCGTGCGGAGAGTTAGTGATGGGAATGCCGCTGCTCTTCCGTGCTCATTCCTCTGGGCTGGAATGCCGTCCGGCAGCATTGATGTCACTCACTGATCTGGGATCAGCCCCTGAGCTTCATGGCTCTTTATGGCCGGTCTAGAGTTCACCAGAACAGCAGTCGAGTTTCTACAGAATTCATAAACATTAAGTTTTCCAGGACAATCTGAGACGAAGAGCATCTTGTAAAACTGAGAAATAATCCACAACCTGAGAGATTTATTAATAGTTTTATTTTACAAAATCTTTGAAAAAGCTTCATCTTGCTTTAAAAACTGTAAAAATATTTATTTCTATGGGCCAGTTGTTCAAATCGGTTGATCGGATTTTGGTTATCAGATTGGATCAAATCTTGAAAATGTGTTGTTCAAAAGGAAAAGGAATCTGAAATCAGATTAGGTCACAGAATCCAATCCTAGTTTTAATCTGGATCAAACCTTCAGTTTGTGTTGTTCAAAACTTGTCAGTAGGATCTGGATAACTTTGATCCAAAAAAACAGGATTATCCTGATCCCAACAGGGGGTAGGATTTCAAGGTGGATTCCAGGAAGAAAATCTAATAAAACTTTAAAACTGTTTGTATCATGTAATACACACACACACACACACATTATTTTTTATTTTGCTCTCGATTAGTTTAACTGTTAAAGTAATAAATTATAAGTAGACATTACTAAGACTTCCGGTAACCTACAGTAAAAGTAAAAAAGATTTTGGCACCATCAAATAATCCCCAAACAGCTGTAAATATCAAACAAAAATATGATATTTAATTCAAAGTGTTTTTTTAATCACTGTTTGTAAACTACATTGGCACAATCATAAGAGATGAACCAGTACAAAGTTCTTTGCGAGCGAACACAAGGTTTCTCGGGTGAACGCAAAAGCATTGAAATTGGTTTTTTTTCCTCTATCTCATATTTTTCCCATCATGTCCCTTCAGGGGCACCGTAGAGCACTAGTAATCCAGATTTGGTCATCTGAAAAGGTGTGTATCTGGATCAGGGTGATCCAATCCAATTTTGCTTTGAAAACCCGGCACAAAAGTAAGATGGATCACCAGATCCTGGATAGCAAAACATGGGATTTCCAAATCCAGATCATTCTGATCCGGATTAAACTTTTTGAACAACTGGCCCATTGAAGTTAATGTACTATATTTTAGTTCGATGATGTTTTTTATTTATTATTTTATGCTACTAAATTATATTTATGCTGTAGTTATAATCCATTTCACTTTTTGAGCATGGACTTTAAAATGAAATTTCCAACTTTTGGTGAATCTTGAATGCTTTGGATCACAGACTGAAGTTTGAGCTCTTTTTAAAGACGACACTTGGCAGATTATTACTGAAGTGAAAACAGTTTATAAAAGTGAACTCAAAAAAAGTTAGTTACGAAAAATGCACAAAAATACTATTTTCAATGTGTATATGAAATATATATTTT
>CM077189.1:35355886-35360886 GCA_039654105.1 Coreius guichenoti | reverse complement strand
AGACGGGCCGGATCCGGTTCCACTGCATGTCAACACATTATAGATCCGTCCAGAAGCTCCTCCTCTGATTCTGTAGCGCCACACGATCCTCCGGGAGTCATCCTGAGCTTCACCTGAAGCAGAAGCTGCAATCCTCCTTTTTCCTTATTGATTCTGACTTGATTTTGTCCGTGGGGAATTGATTGGATGGTTGTGGTTTGCTATTGGTGGATCTCATGTGAGTGACAGGTTGCTCCGCCCTCGCCATCAGAGAAGAGAAGAGATGGAGAGGGAGGGGAAGTTATATTAATATTAAAGGGTCATAACACACACAGTTTGTGCCAGTCTCATGTTAATCTTGAGTATCTATAGAGTAGTGTTGATCCGTCATATCTCCCAAGAGTCTTTAGTTTATCATATTTATAAAAGACAGATACACTGTACCGATTCTTTCTGAAAACAGCCGAGTCCGTGGAGGCGTGCAGTGGGCGGAGCTAAAGAGACACACTCACACACTCACACTCACACACACACACACACACACACAAACACACTATACGTTGGTGTTGTTCACATTATATGCACTTACACGCCGATTGCCAACAAAACACACACATTTGATGCAGTTTCACTCACCGCCTGCGGTTTCCACTCGTGACCGGGAACAAACACACACACTTGCAGAACTCCGGAAACACAAACTGCATCCACTGTTCCCTTAACGCTGGGTTATTTGGGAAGCTGAACAAGGTGATCTTTCCCTCACACCAGAAACACACTTCTTTAGTGACATTGTTGATCTCGTGTCTAAACACACAACGCCAGCGCCGCCGACGGCTCCCGTAACCCGAACGAAGCTCGTTGATGTGAGTGTGTGTGTGTGTGTATGCGCTCATCCGAGAGAAGTACCCATATAAGGAGTTCCGCCCTTTATGATGTCACACAGGGCCATACTCTGAAAAAACTCCCCGAAGCTTGTTCTAATCCTGAAGGAGTGTATTTGGCACAGAAATACTCCGTCACACGTCCAACTCGTGTTTTGAAATGTTGTCCATGTTTATCATGAGAATCGACTCTTTAACTGTGTGAATAAGGCAGAATGCAGGAAATAGCATTAGACATCCCTTTAATATTCCATAAAAAAAACAAGAATTGTGTTTCATGGTGACTTTAATCATGTGATCCGCTCGGATCTGAAGCTGAAGAATATCTGCTGTTCCTCCAACGCTCACAGGAAGAGTGTGTGTTGTGCGAGTGTGTCTGTGTTTAGTGTCCACTCTCAGATTTCCAGAACTCACCTGGCAGCCAAATTTCCAGGCCGAATCCATCATGAACTCACAGCGAACCGAGTCCGAGGAGAAACTCCACTGAAATGAACAATCATCTTATACACAAAGAGCTTTGACGTGAGGAAACACACATAATGCAGAATGAGATGGTGTGTGTCACTGATGTGGGATCAGCTGCGCTGGAAACTGTGCGGCTCGGTTTCACAGGATCTCTGGGAAACTCGAGCGGGCGCTGGTGCCACGCAGCCCTGGAGGATCTCGCCTGTCTCTGTCTGACGCTTCCTGCGACCTCCGACCTTTCCCTTTCCTTTCAGAGCGAGGACAGGAGAGCGGGCCTGAGTAAACACACAATACCCTGAGGTTAGCCTGCGCTCACAATAACACACACACACACTCAACGCAAACCAATGACTCAGAGCAATGCACTGACCCACAGCATAGAGCCATACGGGACTGAACGAATGATGAAATATCATATATCACAGAGTGTGTGTGTGTGTGAGAGTGAGTGAGTGTGTGAGCCATTAGCAGGATCATCCGCATTATTTATGAGTTGGCATATGTTGGCACAGCCGTCATCGGTTCATGCACTCACTGGGACTCGAGTGTGTGTGTGTGTGTGTGTGTGTTAAACTGCTGAAATAATACTCAATTACAAGTATAAGTACTGGTGTCAAAAAAGTACTTAAGTACAAATTACTCTTCTCAAAAACTACTTACTTTTTAGCCGGCGATATTTAATGAATTACCAATATATATTTAATCAAATCATAGATCTATTTAGAAAATTGCTACTTTCAACAAAACACACTTTTACCTTATTGACGAAGGACATGAATGAGTGGTCATGATACTGGAATTTCTAACTTAAATACAATACCTTGAAAAATATCAATATATCATTTTCAATACCATTTCAAAACGCCACATACTGTATACTTCCATATAAATATTTTGATATCTCAAGACGAGACTCATTGTAAAACTAATCCATTTGAACGGAGCGGTTTAACTTCAAGTCTTCTGAAGAGACACGTCTGCTTTATACGATGAACAGATTTTAATTTTAATTATTTATATATTTAAACATTGATTAACTAACCATTACAATAATCTCACTTTAGTAGCTGTCTTTACAATAGTGTGTTGCAATAGCTCACACACAGCACAAAGAAGCTTGATCTCAAACTGAACTGAATTTACAAAAAAGACAAGTAAACAGTAATAAAATAAGAACAAATAAAACAAATGACCTCAATTCAGTTGAGATATTCGGAATGACAACACTGAATTTTTATATGCAGTGTCTTAAGAGCCATATAATATGTTGTTTATTTAGATAAATCCATCAGAGCGGTTTGACCTGTAATGTCTGTACACTGTAGAGATGCAGTTAGACAGACTATAGGTTATTTATATGTACAAATCACACAAATGCCCCATTCTGAAACATTTCTAACACACATTTACATTATAAAGAAATTAAAGAGCCACCTTTGATTGTTGAAAGACTTCCTGGTGCATTTCACTTACAGCCAATAAGATTTCCTGTAGCATTTTCAACGGTCAGGCGTGGAGGTCTACTCTGATTGGTTAATAACTTTTGGCAATGTTTAATCCAGGAGCAAAGAGAATTAAAGGGATCGTTCATCCAAAGGCCATCTGAGATGTAGGAGACTTTCTTCTTCAGTAGAACAGTAAAGAAGGTTTTTAGCTGAAACCGTGGCTCTTGCTGATTCATGTAATGGACGTCGATGGGTGCCATCATTTTGAGAGTCAGACCGAACAAAATTAATACCGTCACACGTATCTCTGGACTATACATTGCGGTCTTATGAAGCGAAACGATCGGTCTGTGCAAGAAACTGAGCACATTTCGAGAAACGATACAACACGCGCTTCCACCCTCTCTGCTGTGAAACACAGTCAGCTCCCGCACACACAGCATGATGTGCCAGGAAGCTCCAGCTCCAGACTACTGTGAACGCGCTCAGGACTGTGTGCTGAGGCTGTGGATTACAGGTAATAATGTTGTAAATAATGTTCCAATTGCTTCGCTTTATAAAACCTCAGTGTATGGCCACGGGTATTAATTTTGTTTTGTCTGTTTTTTTGACTCTCAAAGTGACACCCATTGACTTGCATTACATGGGTCAGCAAGGCCCACGGTTTCTGCTAAAAACCTTCTTTACTGTTCTGCTGAAGAAGAAAGTCTCCTACATCTCGGATGGCCTGAGGGTGAGTAAATCAACAGCAAATTTAATTTTTGGGTGAACTATCCCTTTAATTAATAGTTTAAGCGCACAGAGAATCGCGACTGCACGGGACACACAGTGCCGCCGGTGTCACACTGCACGCGCAAGCAGTGCGTTGGCAGCGCAGAAGCTGTGCGTATGGAGAGCGGAGCAGCGCGCGCCCGTTGGGCTTCACACTGGCAGCGTTTGTCGCGCGCAGCTGAACTTGTGTACTGCAAATATCAGCCATTCTGTCACCTTTTCCGGTGTTCTCCTCCGACCCCTGTCATTCTCATGCTTTGATTTATGATGGGCAGCATGTATCTGCTGCAAATGTGATCGTGTTCCCCTCTGTCCCAAACACATATGCATATAACATGCTGTATATTGGTAGTTTACACTCTAGTTTTAATCATTTAAACGGGCCTTTGAAGTTTGGTCAAAAACATCTGGCAGTGATGTGTTTTCGTGTATTTTATGATTTTTTTCACAGCGCTGGATGTCATACAGGGATTGTGAAACACACGGAACACTTCACTACATGATTGCATGGTGAAATTTGTTATTTTTCATGTTAATCAGGTCAATTTGATCAAGAACTATGCACTGCGGCTTTAATTCAGCGTGAGCAGCGCGGCAAAAATAGACTCGGCACTGCCGCTTCTGCTCTGCTCCTGCGACGCGCCGCCTCTGCGTGCGCTGTGAATGCTCTAATCTGTTAACATGGGCGCCGGAAAAAATACGCGCTGCTAACGCGTGCACTGTAAACAAGGCTTGAGAGCGCGCACAGGAGAGGCAGTTCATCTGTAGATTTGAGAGCTCGCGTCCAGTTTTCTGCGATTACACGAACGCGCTCTCGACATTTGTCATTAAATGCGCCATAGAAACCTGCGGGTATGATTAGTTTTTCTCAACTGTTTACACACAAATGCTGGTACTTGAGACACAATGACCACAACATGTAACTCATGCACCAACCCCCTGAACCAATTCTGCTAAACTACAAGCTCAAGTCCTGCTTCACACTCAAACTGCAGTTTTTCTAAACACTACACACAATTCTCTGCATTTGGAACAATTGTCTTCACAAGGAACACACTTCCATTCGAATATGCACACGGACTCATCACATGGTCAAACACCGTCACACAGTTTTACAGTTAGCAAACAGAGCTTTAGCAGAAAGGGCAGCAGGTGAGCTCTTTTACTGTAACTACACAGTCAATTCTTCTGTTGTTTTGTATGTAGACCACTGGATGTGCAACTTTGTGTTGGTTGGGATGTACACTGTGTACATTGTTTTTGTGGGAAAAATAAAATAGATTTGTTACCGTGTATTTGTGTGTTCTGAGTATAAAAACAATATTCTCAGATATTTTACAGCACACTTATGTATGTACCGTCTGTAGTAAGTGTAACACTGAACCAAAGTCATTATGATGAATGGAGAAGAAGTGTTTCACACTGAGCACATCCGTGTTCAACTGGCTCTTATACA
>CM077189.1:35320886-35345886 GCA_039654105.1 Coreius guichenoti | reverse complement strand
GTCTTATTAATCTATAACATGTTCCAGAACAAATCGATTTGGGTTAAGGGGAAAATTAAGTTTCATAACTTTATATTTAGGCTATATTTAACTGTATGTATGGCCTACTAGAGCGCTGCTTTTGTACGTTTGACTGAATTGTTTGCTTGTGTTTATTTCCTATTGTCTTTTATAATGGCTATTGTTGTTAATTTAAAAATTATTGTTCAATAAATATTATTTTATATAAATAATATGCCATATTTGGTATTGAGAAAGGGTCCATCAGTGATTGTAATAGTCGACTTCAGTGACAGTTACATTATTACACCACAAGATGGCGGCAGAGACGGTCTTTATGAGTGACTGGTTGTGCTGTCAATCTTTTAAAAGGACAAAGACAAAGATATCGCTTTCCTCAGCGGACATTCAAACAGATTTTTTAATGGATATAATATTATGGACATCGAGCTGAAGAATGAATGCTATATCAGATGCAGGTAATACACTCGTTTAGTCGATCTCTCTCTCATAATAATTCTTTACATAACACAATAAGCTTCAATGAAGCGACTCCTTCGTTACTCGCTCTAAAGTGATGTTTCAGAATCAGTAACAGAGGCTTGAGCTTGACTTCAATCCATGGCGGAAGGAAGTAGTTCCGCACAAAAGAGTGTTTTTAAAGACACTCCGTTGTTGTTTCTTGATTATTTACACCCTTGTGCCGTTGAACTGTGGTATAAACGCAATATCACACTCGTAGCTGTGAGATATGACAGTATATCAGTGATTACCAACGGCCGAATCACAGCCGTGCTGATATACAGCCATATCTCACAGCTACGAGTGTGATATTGCTCATATAATATAATATAATATAATACAATACAAAATAATATAATGTCATATAATATAATAAATATAATATAATATAATGCAATATAATATAATATAATTAATATAATATAATACAATACAATATAATATAATTAATATAACATAATGCAATATAATTAATATAATATAATGTAATGTAATATAATATAATACAATATAAAATAATATATAATATAATTAATATAATATAATATAATGCAATATAAAATAATATAGTATAATTAATATAATATAATACAATACAATATAATATAATACATTCATTACATGCACAAGATGAAAGAGTTTGTAAAATCTTTAATATCATCATGGAGAATCTGCAATAAACATAAAGATATTGATGGTATATAACAGATCTGTGACTGACGAATAACAGGTGTACGTGTTTTAATGACTAGTGATAGAAAAGATAAGTAAAATAAAAATGATATAATTAATGTTTATGCATCATATTTATGCATTATCAGTTCCCTCAACGCTTTAACATTGTCTTCTTATTGCTAATATAATAATTCAGAACAATAGGAATTAAGAAGTATTATAATAAATTGTTAGGCTATATTATTGTTATTATTAAGAAAGTTCTCAATTTCTGAGGGAATAATATATTGTGTTTTGGTTCTGTGACTTCCTCATCCATCAGTTCCAGTTCAGAATATTCTAAATGTTCTTCTTTATTCATGTTGAAAGCATAAATAATAGAAATGTTGGTCATGTGTGTGCCACCTGTCTCCTCCTCCAGAGGGCTCTGCTGCGCATGCGCACTCGTCAGTGCTGTCAGCGCGTCTGTCGGATCTCGGGCTCGTGCGGGTAAGAAATATTCATTAATAAGAGCAGAGTTTGAGCTCGTGTGTGTTCGATCGGCCTCACGGAGTGAGAGTGTGTCGTTCGGGACTGGGGTGTGTGTGTCGCATCGGCGCAGCGGCAGTCGTGTGTGTGTTTGTGTTAATGCTGTTCGGCTAATCTGTGTGTTTCTGCTGTTTAAAGGCAGTTCAGATGAACACGTATCTCTCGTGTGTGTGTGTTTGATGTGTGTTACAGTGTTTCCCGTCAACTGATGACGCGCGCTCGCGCTAATGTTACATTGTAACTCTTCTGATTCTCTCCTCTCAGTGTGTGTGTGTGTGTGTGTGTGTCATCACATGTATTTACTTGTTTGTGTGGTGAAGTCGCCATTTTCCTGCTCTCATCATGGATGTTCTGTGTGTGTGTGTGTGTGTGTGTGTGTGTGTGTGTGTGTGTGTGTGTGTTTCATAGGTTCAGAAGGAATCACTGTTAGTTTGAAACATTCAGAGCTCCTGCACCTGTTGAATTTCACTTTACTTCATATTTCCTATCAATTTTGTATATACAGTTTTAAAAGAGTTTATTGTACAAGTTTTAGAGTTTATTGTTTTCCTGATGATATAAAACACTGCCATTTTAAATGCCACACTCATTTCATCCTGTGTGAAAACACTTATTCATAAACCCATCACTTAGAAATAAAAACTCAATGTTTTCAGAAAGAAATACATTTTTCATCCTTTGCATTTCTGTTTGCAAATATATTCTGAATATGCATACGCTTTATTTCTGTAGCGCTTTACACAATACAGATTGACACGAAGCGTGTGTGTGTGTGTCCGCTCCACTGCACACTGAATGAGCAACAGACATGAGTGTTTGACATCTGTCACATCGGTGTGTGTGTGTGTGTTAATGCACAAAAACACAATTTTTAGAAGAGTTTTGAATGAAGCGTTTGTTTTTTCTAGAGATGTGTGATGTTTTGCATGTTGTGTGTGTGTGTTTTGTGTTAAACTGTCAGTGTAAGTGTTAGTTACAGGAACAGAGAGCTGGTGAAAGCATTAGAATAAACAGCACCTGAAGATCTGCAGTGGCTTTAGTGACGGTTGTTACAGTTACAAGAGATTCATCTGGATTTACTCACACATACAATAAACACGCTTCCCACATACATACACACACACACACACACACACACACACACATTAGAAAGACGTAATGGTTTTTATACTGTACACACTGTATATTCTTTCCCCTTACTCTAACCCGACCCCTAAACCTGCCCATCTCACACACACACACACACACACACACACACACACTAACCATACCCCTAAACCTGTACCATCTCTCACACACACACACTAACCCTACCGCTATACCTGCCCATCACACACACACACTAACCATACCCTTAAACCTACCCATCACACACAACTACAGGCATTTTTACATTTTTAATAAAACAATTTTTTTAGTATGTTTATTTTTCGTTAACACACACACACACAAACTCACTGTTACACACATACACTCACTCTAACACACTCACTCTAAAACACACACTCACTCACAGACACACACACAGTCACTGTTACACACGTACACTCACTCTAACACACTCACTCTAAAACACACTCACACTCTCTCACACACACACACACACACACACACACACACACACACACACACACACACACACACACACACACAGTCACTGTTACACACATACACTCACTCTAACACACTCACTCTAAAACACACTCACTCTTACAGACACACTCTCTCACACACTCACTGTTACACACATACAAACACTCACACTCTCTCACACACATACACTCTCTCTCTCACACACTCATACACACGCACACTCTCTCTCTCGCACACACACACTCACTCTAACACTCTCTCACACACACACACTCACTGTTACACACATACAAACACACACACACACAGTCACTGTTACACACATACACTCACTCTAACACACTCACTCTAAAACACACACTCACTCTCACAGACACACACTCACACTCTCTCTCTCTCTCACACACACACACACACACACACACACACAGTCACTGTTACACACATACACTCACTCTAACACACTCACTCTAAAACATACACTCACTCTCACAGACACACTCTCTCACACACACACTCACTGTTACACACATACAAACACTCACACACTCACACTCTCTCACACACATACACTCAGTCTAACACACACACACACACTCTCTGGATTTGAATGCAGGAAGTTGTTTACATGTTTCCTGCTGAATGTCTCCCACACACACGCATCACTTCCTGCTCAGTGTTTATAAGCAGCGACTCTCGCTCGTGTCTCGTCTCGATGCAGATATAAATATGTTCATACAGTCTTTACTGTACATGCTTAACTTCTGATGGAGTAACAAGGTGCTGTTGCAGTTGTATTTGATTTTGTTTTATACTCTTTTATAATAAGGTTTAATTTGATAACATTTAGTTAACTACATGTTTCTACAGCATTTATTAATCTTAGTTAATGTCTGAGCATTTACTAACACATTAAAGTCAAAAGTCTGTTATTATTATTGAATGAACGTCAGCTGATATTAACTAACAATATGATCAGAGATCCACACGTTTTATCTTGATTTATCGTTTATTTTCTCTCGTTTCAGACCTTCATAAACGCTCGAGCGATTGCATGTGTTGATGTTTTGCTTGTTCTGCAGACTAACAGATGTGTGTGTGTGATCTGTGGTTTGTGCTGTGCTTCATTTTGTAGGTTAAATCCTAATTTATCTCTTTCATTTCATCTGAAGTTTCATAAGAGCTTCACTTTTCTGCCTCGTCAGACGTTTATTACGTTTTATCTGATTGTCATCTTGTTTAAGTCGTTCTGCACGTGTCGTCGAGTTAATCTCTTCTGTGGAGATATTGTGATGAAAGCTTCATAAGATTCATAACTGTAGTCCATATATCTATATCCAAAGCATTAGAGTTCATTAAACTGTGAGTTGAACTCAGTCCGACTTTGAGAAGTGAATCAACCAATTCAAAAAGATCTGAATCCAAATATTGATTTGTTCATACACTATATTGCCAAAAGTATTGGGACGCCCCTCCAAATCACTGAGTTCAGGTGTTCAATCACTTCATGGCCACAGGTGTATAAATCAAGCACTAGGCATGCAGACGCTTCTACAAACATTTGTGAAAGAATGGGTCGCTCTCAGGAGCTCAGTGAACTCAAGCGTGGTACCGTGATAGGTTGCCACCTGTGCAATAAGTCCATTCCTGACATTTCCTCACTACTAAATATTCCACGCTCAACTGTTAGTGGGATTATAACAAAGTGGAAGCAATTGGGAACAACAGCAACTCAGCCACGAAGTGATAGGCCACATAAAATCACAGAGCGGGGTCAGCGCATGCTGAGGGTCACAGTGCGCAGAAGTCACCAACTTTCTGCAGAGTCAATAGCTACAGACCTCCAAACTTCTGTGGCCTTCAGATGAGCTCAAGAACAGTGTGTAGAGAGCTTCATGGAATGGGTTTCCATGGCCGAGCAGCTCATCCAAGCCTTACATCACCAAGTGCAATGCAAAGCGTGGGATGCAGTGGGGTAAAGCACGCCGCCACTGGACTCTAGAGCAGTGGAGACGTGTTCTCTGGAGTGACCAATCACGCTTCTCTGTCTGCCAATCCCATGGACGAGTCTGGGTTTGGTGGTTGCCAGGAGAACGGGACTTGCCTGACTGCATTGTGCCAAGTGTAAAGTTTGGTGGAGGGGGGATTATGGGGTGGGGTTGTTTTTCAGGGGTTGGGGTTGGGCTTGGCCCCTTAGTTCCAGTGAAAGGAACTCTTAATGCTTCAGCATACCAAGACAATTTGGACAATTTCATGCTCCCAACTTTGTGGGAACAGTTTGGGGATGGCCCCTTCCTGTTCCAACATGACTGCGCTCCAGTGCACAAAGCGTCGGTCCATAAAGACATGGATGAGCGAGTTTGGTGTGGAGGAACTTGACTGGCCTGCACAGAGTCCTGACTTCAACCCGATAGAACACCTTTGGGATGAATTAGAGCGGAGACTGTGAGCCAGGCCTTCTCGTCCAACATCAGTGCCTGACCTCACAAATGCGCTTCTAGAAGAATGGTCAAAAATTCCCATAAACACACTCCTAAACCTTGTGGAAAGCCTTCCCAGAAGAGTTGAAGCTGTTATAGCTGCAAAGGGTGGGCCGACTCCATATTAAACCCTACGGATTAAGAATGGGATGGCATTAAAGTTCATGTGCATGTAAAGGCAGGCGTCCCAAAACTTTTGGCAATATATGTCAAACTGACTCTATTTCTCTCATAAAGATGACTCAGTTCTCTAGAGATGAGTCATTTGTGCTTTTGTTATGATGCTTTATGGTGGTTTTTTTGTGGTTTATTGTAATTGCACGACTTGGACTTTTTCCACAGAAGAAAAACTCTGAAAGGTTTGAATGATGAACGATGATTTGTGAGTGAACGATCTGTTGTTCTGTTGACTCAGATTGTGTTTGAGCTTCTGTCAGAGAAACACACTCGTCTGAAGGTTGAAATGACTGAATCGCACCACAATTTTCCATTGTTTGAGATTTCAATGAGAGGAAAGCAGAGCGAGAATGGCAGCCGTCCGGCTCTGAGTTCTGCTGACGTCGATGCACGTTTCTCTGAAGGGAATGAAGGATGCTGGGAGATTCCCTGTTAGAAATGCATTATATCAGATTCTGGGAAGATGTTGCTCACTGTTTCCATGCAAAGGAAACTGAGATTCAGAATAGAAGTTAGACGTTAAAGCTGCTCTGGGTTGTTTGGGATGTTATTTTATTTTAGTTTAGTTTTATTTAGAGCTGCATGATTAATCGCTAAGAGACTGTGCTCTTGAATCAAACACTCACGCAATCATATTCCTAAATGACAGCGATTCAGCTCTTAAACCTTCGACAAGTGCGAACATTCAGATCTGTGTCTGATCCAGAGGGAGCCGTTGTCATGTATAGATATGAAACAGCTTCACAAACAGTCTTTATTATTTCTGTCTTACAATCATTCATATTATCATAGAAGTAAATGTTTATATGATGCCAAAGTGTATTGTGTCATTCTGTGTCGACTCAACCAGAGGTCCCTGGCTCAAATTTTGAATTTTGTTAATTTTTCTGTAGAAAGACAAACATAAATAGTGATGAAAGACAAAATATGAAATGTCACAGATGTATATTGACTGAGTAATCACTGTTTTGTAGAGGAGGGTCAAAATGACAATTTTCACCTGAGATTTGGAGCCAAATTACAGGGGTGTAAAAATGACTTTAGAAAGATGGCAGCATCATTATTTTATTTTCACACAGAGATTGGTAGGTCTATTAGTGAAATCTGTTGACTTTAGCAATCTTTGTTGCATTATATGCCAACGGTGACCGTTCAAAAATGGGAAATAAGCACTTCTTGTGTGTTTGTGCCTCAAGTTTGCATGCCTGTAACTCAAGAAGTATTAAAGATATCTTAATATCCTTTTAGATTCTGGTTCTTAACAAACTTTTCTTTTGGTGTCTTCATCTTAAAGGCCGTCGCTGGTTCAGTCCCAGAGATATGGAGATCTCAATGCGGCTCCATGAGTAAGTTCAGTGGTCAAAAAACAAATGTGGGTCACTTTGCACACAGCTGATGATTTTTATATTAAAAGAGGAATATCTGAAGAACAAATAATGTTGAAACTAGAAATGTATCTCGTTTTTTCTATCAACACAATTGTGTAGAACATTCCTGTCTGAGTGCTATAAGTATTGTTTTTCCAAAGTTGTCATGACTGTAACTTAAAAACTATTCAAGATATCTTAATATCCTTCTAGATTCTCATTCCTAGTAAACTTTTATTTTGAAATCTTCATTTTCAAGGCCCTATATAGTTCAAACACATAGATATGGGGATCTCAAAGCAGCTCCATGTTCAAATTGTTGAATTTTACCCATTTTTAGTGATTGAAAACCAAATGCTGATACTTGTTGCATTTAAAGAGAAATGTCTGAAGAATAAATAATGTTTAAACCAGAAATGTATCTTGTTTCCCTCTATCAGAAGAATTGCATAAAATATAACTCCAAAAATCAACTGAAAATGGTCAAGTTGAGGCACATTAACTTGCTCTCAAAAGAGTATTTATAAGAATCTATATTTGAATTGTGGCCACTGAATGTGTCCAATTGATCAGTTTACTCATGGAGCCGCATTGAGATCTCCATATCTCTGGGACTGAACCATCGAGGGCCTTTAAAATGAAGACACCAAAAGAAAAGTTTGTTAAGAACCAGAATCCAAAAGGATATTAAGATATCTTTAATGTGTCTTGAGTTACAGGCATGCAAACTTGAGGCACAAACACACAAGAAGTGCTTATTTCCCATGTTTGAACGGTCACCGTTGGCATATAATGCAACAAAGATTGCTAAAGTCAACAGATTTCACTAATAGATCTGCCAATCTCTGTGTGAAAATAAAATAATGATGCTGCCATCTTTCTAAAGTCATTTTTACACCCCTGTAATTTGGCTCCAAATCTCAGATGAAAATTGTCATTTTGACCCTCCTCTACAAAACAGTGATTACTCCATCAATACACATCTGTGACATTTAATATTCTGGCTTTCATCACTATTTATGTTTGTCTTTCTACAGAAATAATATTAACTAAATCAAAAATTTGAGCCGGGGACCTCTGGTTGAGTCGACACAGAAAGACACAATTATCATTGAATCATTCATTCAAAAGATTCTTTCAGAAGCACTGATTCATCCAGTAATGAAACAAGTGAGTCACTGAATCATTCACTCAAACTGAATTTTTTTTTTAAAATAATTAATTCAAATTAATTAGATATTTTTAAATAGACTGCAGCCATTAATATTTGTCAGAACCTCTAGTAATTGAAATGTTGTCTGTTCAGAATCATGGGAGAATTTAATCTCTATTTTACACAAAAAATGCAGCTCAAAGTTTTATTAATATTTTGTGTTAACTTAAAAATATAAAAATAAAAGCTTTCATGATAATTTTTAGTCATTTCGTTATGTGCTTTTGTCATTTTATTAGTTTATTTTAAATATTGCCATTCAGGTTTAATTTATTTTTATTTCAGTTTCAGTTTTAGTTTTATTTATTTCCAGTTAATAATTTTAGTGCTTCAGTTTAAACTTCAAGGCAACATTTCTCATTTTCATTTAGTTTGTTTTTCAGCTAATATTTATGTTTTATTTTATTTCTGCTCTATTTCAGTTAACCGAAATGTTTTAATAGTTTTATTTAGTTTGCGGTGTGTCAGTTTAATGTTCAGATTTGTTGCTGGTTTTATCCTTCGAGTCTGAATAGTCCAGATTTGATAAACTAGTTATTGCGGATTATTTTTATTTTTATTGATGTCAGCCTGGCTTTCATGGGTCTTTACTGATTTATTTATTGGTTATTTATTTTTTAATGCTCCTCAGCCTTTGTGTTTTTGTGCACGCGCTGAATAATTCATGATTCTCTCTGCGCTCTCGACACACACCACTCAAACACACATCCTTTTACAATTCAATTGCTTTTTTCCCCTTTCCCACTTTATTTTTATGTAACTTTTCAGAACTTAGACAAACAGTTCATGGGTAATTACATGGACATTTTTTCAAAATCCCCCATTTTAATTTTAGTTTCTGTAATTTTCTAAAGTTTCTAAAGTTCAGTAAAGTTTCTGCAGGAAATAACAGCGTATTAGTGTCGAGCTGAAATGAACTGAACTATCCGCACGTGTTTGTGTCGTTGTTTGACCTGCTGTGAAACTGATCTGTCACTCTGAGGAAGCATCGGTCATGTGATCTGATCAGTGACGGACACTCGTCTGGTCACTGCAGATCCACCGCTGTTACTGTCATGTGGACATCAGCAGATTAAATCAGATGACCGATCGATGAATAAGGCGTTGACATCAGTAGGCTCCGGGCTCCGCTAGGGCCTCAGCACACTTACAAGGGCCTCAAAATCACTTAAAATGAACCTAAAATGTAGTGCTGTCAAATCGATTAATCACATCCAAAATAAAAGTTTGTGTTTACATAATGTGTTTGTACTGTGTATAATTATTGTGTATATAAATACACACTTATTCATGTATATATTTTAGAAATATTTGCATATATATATATATATATATATATATATATATATATATATATATATATATATATATATATATATATATATATATATATATATATATACCTGTTAGTGGGTGGGATATATTAGGCAGCAAGTGAACATTTTTTATCAAAAGTGCTCCAAGGAAGGAACAGTGGTGAACCGGCGACAGGGTCATGGGTGGCCAAGGCTCATTGATGCACGTGGGGAGCGAAGGCTGGCCCGTGTGGTCCGATCAAACAGACGAGCTACTGTAACTCAAACTGCTCAAGAAGTTAATGCTGGTTCTGATAGAAAGGTGTCAGAATACACAGTGCATCGCAGTTTGTTGCGTATGCAGCACAACAACGAGTTTGAGGTGTTGACTTGGCCTCCAAATTCCCCAGATCTCAATCCAATCGAGCGTCTGTGGGATGTGCTGAACAAACAAGTCCGATCCATGGAGGCCCCACCTCACAACTTACAGGACTTAAAGGATCTGCTGCTAACATCTTGGTGCCAGATACCACAGCACACCTTCAGGAGTCTAGTGGAGTCCATGCCTCGACGGGTCAGCAAAAGGGGATCAACACAATATTAGGAAGGTGGTCATAATGTTATGCCTGATCGGTGTATGTACATAATACTTATACACAGTACACGCACATATATTATGTAAACACAAATTTTTATTTTGGATGTGATTAATTGATTTGACAGCACTACTAAAATGACAAAACAAGCATTAAAATAAGCAAAAACATATACAGGCGTGGTCAAAAGGGATGTCCGGCCTAGGAAAATTGACATCTTCACCCTTTATTCTAATATTATTTATTATTAATAATGCAATGAAACATGACAAATTGTGCGACAATATTTTTGGCCAGACTGTCAATCAACTAACACATGATTATTATGAACACATGCAAAAACAAGAGAGAACCAACCAAATATTAATAATTATGTTGTGGTCAATGTTTGCTTTTTCCTGTCAGATTTCAGTTTTTCTATGCATAATAAAATAAAACCTGTAGCTGAAGTCTGACTTTTTTTGCCAAATAATTTTGTCAGATAAATAGCTTAACCAAGTTTAGTGTTTGTTCTTCCCTCATATTTAACAAATACACAATACTTTCCTCATATTTTGATTGTTTATTGTCATTTTGTTTAAATATATTTTAATTATATTATATTTAATATTATTATATAATATTTATATTTTATATTAATTTTCTATTTATTATATTTATAATATAATAATATAATATTATTATATTATATTTTAAAGTTCTATTATCTTATTAAATGTGTTATTTAATATTGTATTTATACTATTATATTTTATAGTAATTTTCTATTATATTTATAATATAATAAATATTATATTTAAAAGTTCTTTATTTTCTTATATTTGTTATTATATATAATATCATATTTATACTATTATATTTTATAGTAATTTTCTATTTAATATAATTATAATATAATAAATAAATTTATTATTATTATTATATTATTCAAAAGTTCTTTCTTTATATTTATTACATATAATATTATATTTATACTAATATATTTTTATAGTAGTTTTCTATTTATTATATTTATAATATAATAATTATAATATTGTTATATTTAAAAGTTCTATTATCTTATTCTATTTGTTATTATATATAATATATTTATATTATATTTTTATAGTAATATTCTATTTATTATATTTATAGTATAATATTATTATATTATATTTAAAAGTATTTCTGTGTTAAATTTAAAAAGTGTGTTTTATAGACCTGGATTTGTAATTAAATTAAATCTTAAAAAGCCATGGGTATTTTTAATGAGTATATACTTAATGAAAAGAAAAAAAAAAAAAAATCTATTATTATTTCTTATGTCCAGTAAATCCTGAACGACTGGAAAAGTCAAGTAGATTCATTCCGCTGGAGTCCTGAAATCTAAATATTTTAGTCGCTTTATACTTTTTGTAAATGAAAACAAACTTTTGAGCACAAAGTGACTCGATCGGTTCTGTGTGCGTCTGATGAGTGCGTCTGATGAGTGTCTGATGAGTGCGTCTGATATGTGAGTCTGATGAGTGCGTCTGATATGTGCGTCGGATGAGTGCGTCGGATGAGTGCGTCGGATGAGTGCGTCGGATGAGTGCGTCTGATGAGTGCGTCTGATGAGTGCGTCTGATGAGTGCGTCTGATGAGTGCGTCTGATGAGTGCGTCGGATGAGTGCGTCGGATGAGTGCGTCGGATGAGTGCGTCGGATGAGTGCGTCGGATGAGTGTCTGATGTGTGTGTCTGATGAGTGTCTGGTGAGTGTCTGGTGAGTGTCTGATGAGTGTCTGATGAGCGTCTGGTGAGCGTCTGGTGAGTGCGTCTGGTGAGTGCGTCTGGTGAGTGCGTCGGATGTGTGCGTCTGGTGAGTGCGTCTGATGTGTGTCAGTGTCTGATGTGTGTCAGTGTCTGATGTGTGTCAGTGTCTGATGTGTGTCAGGTGTGTGTGTCTGGTGTGTGTGTCAGTGTGAGTGTCAGTGTGAGTGTCAGTGTGAGTGTCAGTGTGAGTGTCAGTGTGAGTGTCTGATGAGTGTCTGATGAGTGTCTGATGAGTGTCTGATGAGTGTCAGTGTGCGTCTGATGAGTGCGTCTGATGAGTGCGTCTGATGAGTGCGTCTGATGAGTGCGTCTGATGAGTGTCTGATGAGTGTCTGATGAGTGCGTCTGATGAGTGCGTCTGATGTGTGCGTCTGGTGAGTGTCTGGTGAGTGTCTGATGAGTGTGTCTGGTGAGTGTGTCTGGTGAGTGTGTCTGGTGAGTGTGTCTGATGAGTGTGTCTGATGAGTGTGTCTGATGAGTGTGTCTGATGAGTGTGTCTGGTGAGCGTCTGGTGTGTGCGTCTGATGAGTGCGTCGGATGTGTGTCTGGTGAGTGTCTGATGTGTGTCAGTGTCTGATGTGTGTCAGTGTCTGATGTGTGTCAGTGTCTGATGCGTGTCAGGTGTGTGTGTCAGTGTGAGTGTCTGATGAGTGTCAGTGTGAGTGTCTGATGAGTGTCAGTGTGAGTGTCTGATGAGTGTCAGTGTGAGTGTCTGATGAGTGTCTGATGAGTGTCTGATGAGTGTCTGATGAGTGTCTGATGAGTGTCTGATGAGTGTCAGTGTGAGTGTCTGATGAGTGTCTGATGAGTGTCAGTGTGTGTCTGATGAGTGTCAGTGTGAGTGTCTGATGAGTGTCAGTGTGAGTGTCTGATGAGTGTCTGATGAGTGTCAGTGTGTGTCTGATGAGTGTCTGATGAGTGCGTCTGATATGTGAGTCTGATGAGTGCGTCGGATGAGTGCGTCGGATGAGTGCGTCTGATGGGTGCGTCTGATGGGTGCGTCTGATGGGTGCGTCTGATGTGTGCGTCGGATGAGTGCGTCGGATGAGTGCGTCGGATGAGTGCGTCGGATGAGTGCGTCGGATGAGTGCGTCGGATGAGTGCGTCGGATGTGTGTCTGGTGTGTGTCTGGTGTGTGTCTGGTGTGTGTCTGGTGAGTGTCTGGTGAGTGTCTGGTGAGCGTCTGGTGTGTGCGTCTGGTGAGTGCGTCTGGTGAGTGCGTCGGATGTGTGCGTCTGGTGAGTGCGTCTGATGTGTGTCAGTGTCTGATGTGTGTCAGTGTCTGATGTGTGTCAGTGTCTGATGTGTGTCAGGTGTGTGTGTCTGGTGTGTGTGTCTGATGAGTGTCAGTGTGAGTGTCAGTGTGAGTGTCAGTGTGAGTGTCAGTGTGAGTGTCTGATGAGTGTCTGATGAGTGTCAGTGTGCGTCTGATGAGTGCGTCTGATGAGTGCGTCTGATGAGTGCGTCTGATGAGTGCGTCTGATGAGTGTCTGATGAGTGTCTGATGAGTGCGTCTGATGAGTGCGTCTGATGTGTGCGTCTGGTGAGTGCGTCTGGTGAGTGCGTCTGGTGAGTGCGTCTGGTGAGTGCGTCTGATGAGTGTGTCTGATGAGTGTGTCTGATGAGTGTGTCTGGTGAGCGTCTGGTGTGTGCGTCTGATGAGTGCGTCGGATGTGTGTCTGGTGAGTGTCTGATGTGTGTCAGTGTCTGATGTGTGTCAGTGTCTGATGTGTGTCAGTGTCTGATGCGTGTCAGGTGTGTGTGTCAGTGTGAGTGTCTGATGAGTGTCAGTGTGAGTGTCTGATGAGTGTCTGATGAGTGTCTGATGAGTGTCTGATGAGTGTCTGATGAGTGTCAGTGTGTGTCTGATGAGTGCGTCTGATGAGTGCGTCGGATGAGTGCGTCTGATGTGTGCGTCTGATGTGTGCGTCTGGTGAGTGCGTCTGGTGAGTGTCTGATGGGTGCGTCTGATGGGTGCGTCTGATGAGTGCGTCTGATGAGTGCGTCGGATGAGTGCGTCGGATGAGTGCGTCGGATGAGTGCGTCGGATGAGTGCGTCGGATGAGTGCGTCGGATGAGTGCGTCGGATGAGTGCGTCTGATGAGTGCGTCTGGTGAGTGCGTCTGGTGAGTGCGTCTGGTGAGTGTCTGATGAGTGCGTCTGGTGAGTGCGTCTGATGTGTGCGTCTGGTGAGTGTCTGATGAGTGCGTCTGGTGTGTGCGTCTGGTGTGTGCGTCTGATGAGTGCGTCGGATGTGTGTCTGATGTGTGTGTCTGGTGAGTGTGTCTGATGTGTGTCTGATGTGTGTCTGATGTGTGTCAGTGTCTGATGTGTGTCTGGTGTGTGTGTCTGATGAGTGTGTCTGATGAGTGTGTCTGATGAGTGTGTCTGATGAGTGTGTCTGATGAGTGTGTCTGATGAGTGTGTCTGATGAGAGTGTCTGATTGAGTGTCTGATTGAGTGTCTTATTGAGTGTCAGTGTGTGTGTCTGATGAGTGTCTGATGAGTGTCTGATGAGTGTCTGATGAGTGTCTGACTGAGTGTCTGATTGAGTGTCAGTGTGTGTCTCTGATGAGTATCTGATTGAGTGTCAGTGTGTGTCTCTGATGAGTGTCTCTGATGAGTGTCTGATTGAGTGTCAGTGTGTGTCTCTGATGAGTGTCTCTGATGAGTGTCTCTGATGAGTGTCTCTGATGAGTGTGTCTGATGAGTGTCTGATGAGTGTGTCTGATGAGTGTCTGATGAGTGTCTGATGAGTGTCTGATTGAGTGTCTGACTGAGTGTCTGACTGAGTGTCTGACTGAGTGTCTGACTGAGTGTCTGATTGAGTGTCAGTGTGTGTCTCTGATGAGTGTCAGTGTGTGTCTCTGATGAGTGTCTCTGATGAGTGTCTCTGATGAGTGTCTCTGATGAGTGTGTCTGATGAGTGTGTCTGATGAGTGTCTGATTGAGTGTCTTATTGAGTGTCAGTGTGTGTGTCTGATGAGTGTCTGATGAGTGTCTGATGAGTGTCTGACTGAGTGTCTGACTGAGTGTCTGACTGAGTGTCTGACTGAGTGTCTGACTGAGTGTCTGACTGAGTGTCTGACTGAGTGTCTTATTGAGTGTCAGTGTGTGTGTCTGATGAGTGTCTGATGAGTGTCTGATGAGTGTCTGATGAGTGTCTGATGAGTGTGTCTGATGAGTGTCTGATGAGTGTCTGATTGAGTGTCTGACTGAGTGTCTGACTGAGTGTCTGACTGAGTGTCTGACTGAGTGTCTGATTGAGTGTCAGTGTGTGTCTCTGATGAGTGTCTGATTGAGTGTCAGTGTGTGTCTCTGATGAGTGTCTCTGATGAGTGTCTCTGATGAGTGTGTCTGATGAGTGTGTCTGATGAGTGTCTGATTGAGTGTCTTATTGAGTGTCAGTGTGTGTGTCTGATGAGTGTCTGATGAGTGTCTGATGAGTGTCTGATGAGTGTCTGATGAGTGTCTGATGAGTGTCTGATGAGTGTCTGATGAGTGTCTGATGAGTGTCTGATTGAGTGTCAGTGTGTGTCTCTGATGAGTGTCTGATTGAGTGTCAGTGTGAGTGTCTGATGAGTGTCTGATTGAGTGTCAGTGTGTGTGTGTTTTGTCAGCTTGTTGATCATGATCATTGTGTTCTGGATGTGTTCAGTGATCTCATCAGTCCTGACAGATCTGTGTGACTCACGGCTCGTGTTTTCTTCTCGTTCAGGGACTTTCTGAAGCAAACACTCGTCCTCTCATTCTCACTTCAGTCTGTGGTTTGATTTCCACAGATCGTGTTTCACTCTCGCTCCGGTCGTTCTGATGATGATGATGAGTGTGTGAAACTGCAGTGATCTGATGTTGATGGTCTCTTTCAGGTCCTGTGAATGTATGCTCTGTGCTCTGGTTGGTCCGGGACAGATGAAGCATGTGTTTGAGTCGGACGCGTGCGGGATGAAACCTTGACCGGATATCAGCCGGTCAGTTTATTCATTATGGACTGAATTATGATGTCATTATGGATCGATCAGCAGATGAGATGCTTTTCTTCAGCTGTGATGATGATGATGATGATGATGATGTTGTTGTCACTTTTTTTATATGTTATGAAATATTAACACATTCATTACAGCCAGAGATGATCTTTATTCTCTTAATGAGTTAAAAAGTAAAACTGAAGTCGTGATATGGTTTTGTGCAGTTAGCAAATCAAAAAGGCTGTGATTTATTAAAGTAATTATATGCACAAAGTTGTAACGCATGTCGTTAAAACATTTATATAAATGCTCACAAAAATATGTGTATAAAGTTGTTGTCAGCAAATGAAACTTTAAGGACTTCCTGCTGTTTTCTGACAGTAAATTGTCTATGGTTTAATGTTTGAAAATAAAAAATTAAGACATAAATATAAGTAGATGTACTGTAAAAAAAATAATATTATTATATATTAATAATTAATAATTTAATTATATATTAAGTAAATATATTATGTGAATTTATTTTACATTACTGTAGTAATATTTCTTATTTAGTGTAAAAAAAAAAAAAAAAAAAAATATATATATATATATATATATATATATATATATATATATAATATTTTTATTTTTTGTAAATTTTATTTTTTATTTACAGTACATCTTTAAAATTATAGGCATGTGGTTAACATGGTTTAATGTTTGAAAATTATTTTAAATATTAGTAGATGTACTGTAATATATATATATATATATATATATATATATATATATATATATTACTAAATTATTTATTTTACATTACAGTGGTAAAATTTATTTTGTTTAATATTTTATTTAATAATATAATAATTAAAAAAGTATAGTCATATGGTTTGATGTTTGAAAATTAAACAATTAAGACAATATATGTATTATACTAAATTATTTATTTTACTCAATATAGTAATATTTATTTTGTTTAATATTTTATTTAATATAATAATTTAAAAAGTTTGATGTTTGAAAATTAAACAGTTTAGACAACTATAGTAGATGTACTGTAAATAAATATATATATATATATATATATATATATATATATATATAATTTATTTATTTATTTACAGTACATCTACTAATATTTGTCTTCATTGTTTAATTTTCAAACATTAAACCGTTAACCACATGACTATAATTTTTTTATTAAATTATTATTAAATAAAATATTAGATGTACTGTAAATAAAATTAAAAAAAAGAAATATATATATATATATATATATATATATATATATATAATTTTTTTTATATTCAATTATTTATTTTACATGACAATAGTAATATTTATTTAGTTAATAATAATAATAATAATAATAATAATAGTTTAAAAATTATAGTTATGTGGTGTAATATATGGTTTAATGTTTGAAGATTAAACAATTAAGACTAGTATTTATTCAAGTTAGTAATTAGTAGATATTCTGTAAAAGAGTATATATTTTTTTAAATACTCAATAATAATATTTATTTTTTAAATATTTTATTGAATAATAATAATAATAATAGTTTAAAAATTATAGTTATGAATCACAATATGATGAGCACAGCAAACCTGCAGCTCTTTTATCATTTAAAATCACAGTCGACGCTTTAGTTTTACCGGTGTAAGAGTGTATAGTGAGCGATACGTAGCTAAACATTTAATATTTGACGACTGTTTTACGTTAGAAATGTGAAACGACTGACAGTGATATCCAGTGACGCAAACTACTCAACATGTTTTTAATTGAAAATATGCTGTCATTTACATGATTCATAACTGAATGTGACGAGACAAGAAACGTTTTGCGTCTTCTGCATATTAGACATGAATGAGAGTGCATATGCGTAGTTTAAATTAAAATATTTGCATTTGCAACTACAAGTAGTTCTGCGTGTCGTGAGAGCGTTCGTCTGCAGGAGCACCTGATCTCTGAGCTTCAGACGCACTGCGACTCTCTTTAGCGTCGGAAACGGTGTAATCCATCGCAGTCAGACTGAACGGCCTTCTGGGAAATCCAGATCACTGCAGGCCGGCCCTAATGAGGTCTACACACAGTCAGAAGACTTGAGTTAGCCAGGAGAGTTAAATACTACATGTATTTCACAGTCTAATCCTTAAAAGAGCCAAACATGAACGTCCTGCAGCTCAAACACACGCTCGCAACGCCAGGGTCACGGGTTCAGTTCCCGGTGAATGAGTGAAGCATCTGCCATAAAGTGTTTCCACAAACATACAAACTATTTTCAACACTGATAATAATCATAAATGATTTGTGAAGGATCATGTGACACTGAAGACTGGAGTAATGATGATAAATTCAGCTTTGATCACAGGAATAAATTACACTTTACTATATACAGTGCATCCGGAAAGTATTCACAGCGCTTCACTTTTTCCACATTTTGTTATGTTACAGCCTTACTCCAAAATTGATTAAATTCATTATTTTCCTCAATTCTACAAACAATACCCCATAATGACAACGTGAAAGAAGTTTGTTTGAAATCTTTGCAAATTTATTAAAAATAAAAAACGAAAAAAATCACATGTACATAAGTATTCACAGCCTTTGCTCAATACTTTGTTGAAGCACCTTTGGCACCGATTACAGCCTCGAGTCTTTTTGAGTATGATGCTACAAGCTTGGCACACCCATTTTTGGGCAGTTTCTCCCATTCTTCTTTGCAGGACCTCTCAAGCTCCATCAGGTTGGATGGGGAGCGTCGGTGCACAGCCATTTTCAGATCTCTCCAGAGATGTTCAGTCGGGTTCAGGTCTGGGCTCTGGCTGGGCCACTCAAGGACATTCACAGAGTTGTCCCGTAGCCACTGCTTTGTTATCTTGGCTGTGTGCTTAGGGTCGTTGTCCTGTTGGAAGATGAACCTTCGCCCCAGTCTGAGGTCCAGAGCGCTCTGGAGCAGGTTTTCATCAAGGATGTCTCTGTACATTGCTGCATTCATCTTTCCCTCGATCCTGACTAGTCTCCCAGTTCCTGCCGCTGAAAAACATCCCCACAGCATGATGCTGCCACCACCATGCTTCACTGTAGGGATGGGATTGGCCAGGTGATGAGCGGTGCCTGGTTTCCTCCAGACATGACGCTTGCCATTCAGGCCAAAGAGTTCAGTCTTTGTTTCTCATGGTCTGAGAGTCCTTCAGGTGCCTTTTGGCAAACTCCAGGTGGCCTTTTACTGAGGAGTGGCTTCCGTCCAGATTGGTGGAGTGCTGCAGAGATGGTTGTTCTTCTGGAAGGTTCTCCTCTCTCCACAGAGGAACGCTGGAGCTCTGTCAGAGTGACCATCGGGTTCTTGGTCACCTCCCTGACTAAGGCCCTTCTCCCCCGATCGCTCAGTTTGGCCGGGCGGCAGCTCTAGGAAGAGTCCTGGTGGTTCCAAACTTCTTCCATTTACGGATGATGGAGGCCACTGTGCTCATTGGGACCTTCAATGCTGCAGAAATGTTTCTGTACCCTTCCCCAGATCTGTGCCTCGGTACAATCCTGTCTCGGAGGTCTACAGACATTCCTTGGACTTCATGGCTTGGTTTGTGCTCTGACATGCACTGTTAACTGTGGGACCTTATATAGACAGGTGTGTGCCTTTCCAAATCATGTCCAATCAACTGAATTTACCACAGGTGGACTCCAATCAAGCTGTAGAAACATCTCAAGGATGATCAGTGGAAACAGGAGCACCTGAGCTCAATGTTGAGTGTCATGGCAAAGGCTGTGAAGACTTATGTACATTGTCATTTTTTTCGTTTAATTTGGCAAAGATTTCAAACAAACTTCTTTCACGTTGTCATTATGGGCTATCTCAAATAAATTTTGAGGAAAATAACGAATTTAATCCATTTTGGAATAAGGCTGTAACATAACGTGGAAAAAGTGAAGCGCTGTGAATACTTTTCGGATGCCTTGTATATTCACACAGAAAACAGCTGTTTTACATTGCAATAATATTTCACATTTTTACAGTACTTTTGATGACATAAATGAGCAGGAGAGCCTGTGTTTGACGCTCTGACCGTGAGGTGTGTTTGTGTCCGTAGAGTCGATCTCTAATGATGCAGAGTGACGACCGCAAGAGGAAGAAACCGAGTGTGAACCCCAGAAGCGTTTCGGACGAGTACAGTCTGCGCGTGAGTACCGTGACCTCTGACCTTCAGCTCAGTGCCGGCCAATCAGTGACGAGACTTTTTGCTTCCTCCTCAGGAGCGACCGAAAGACGACGTCAAGATGAAGAATAAAGTTTCTACTTCACAAGGTAGAACAGAAACTTCTTGCATACTTTCATAAAAACTGAACCGGGTATCTGAAATAGTCATATTTAATACTATTAATTTTTCCCATAGGGATTTTTAAAAAGTCATCAACTTTACAAACTTTTGAAGTATTTGAATGGGAAAGAACTACAATCCCATGAAGCATGGCAAAATAGCAAACTATTTAAGTTTATTGCAAAATATGCATATCTAATTTTAAGAGTGTAGGGAGACAGACTCGATTACATCATTCGCTCTTTTGGTGTGTTTTGACTCTCTGATTGGTGGAATGTTCTGCACAGCATCATGGGTAATGTAGTTCTTTTATGTTACATTGTATAAGTTTCATGATTTCAATTAATTAGACATGATTTCTGATTACAACAATTTAATTTAACCATTAAAACACAATCAAGAAAAATTTTAATGGAATTTGGGGAAAAAGGCTTTACGAAATCTGTTTTTTCCCTAAATTCCATTTAAATTTTTCAACAATTTATAATTTTTTTTTTTTTTTTTTTTTTTTTTCACAATTCATTGTAATTTGCTTTTTTTTGGTGTGTTTTGACTCTCTGATTAGTGGAATTTTCTGCACAGCATCATGGGTAATGTAGTTCTTTTAGTAAATTGATGTTAAATTGTATAAGTTTCATGATTTCATGATAATTAGACGTGCTTTTTGATTACAACAATTTAATTTAAACATTAAACCACAATCCAGAAGAATTTTAATTAAAACAAAATGAAACAAAATTAAAACAAAAAATTTCATAAAGCCTTAGAGTTTATTAAAAGATTAACTAAAATGTCAATTTTTAAGGCTTTTTTCCCCAAATTCCATTTAAATTTTTCTGGATTGTGTTTTAATGGTTAAATTAAATTGTTGTATTCAAAAAGCACGTCTAATTAATTGAAATCAAGAAACTTATACAATTTAACAACAATTTATTAAAAAAAAAAAAAATTCTTTTTTTTTCTTTTCTGAAATTCATTATGTAATTTGCTCTTTTGGTGTGTTTTGACTCTCTGATTGGTGGTATTTTCTGCACAGCATCATGGGTAATGTAGTTTTTCACCACTAATTCCGATGTTAAACATAATTATTTTAAAAGTTAGTTGACATATTGCGGGCTGACGGATTTAACAGCAGTAAAAACCATCGATTAACAACCTCACAGCTCACAGTATTTAACAGTTTATAAGTTATCATTAAAAATCCATTTCCCTATGGAGAAAATGAATGTAGTTTTTATGTCTGGATCATATTTAATGCTATTTTTTCTATTCATTTTTCCCATGGGGATTTTTAAAAAGTCATAAAACAGCTACGAGGAGAATTATAACTTTACAAACTTTGATTTGAAAGCAAAGAAGTATTTGAACGGAGAAGAACTACAATCCCATGAAGCATGGCAAAATATCAAACTATTTAAGTTTATTGCAAAATATGCATATCTATATTTAAGTATTTTGAGAGCATAAGAAGACCGACTCGATTTAACGTTATTCGCTCTTTTGGTGTGTTTTGACTCTCTGATTGGTGGAATTGTCTGCACAGCATCATGGGTAATGTAGTTTTTCACCACTAATTCCGATGTTAAACATTTTAAAGGTTAGTTGAAATATTGCGGGCTGACGCAATCAACAGCAGCAAAAACCATCGATTAACAACCTCACAGCTCACAGTATTTAAGAGTTTATAAGTTATCATTAAAAATCAATGTCCCTATGGAGAAAATGAATGTAGTTTTTACGTCCGGATCTGTGTTATTGCTAGTGCGCTCCCTAGCATCCGCTGAGAGCGCAAATGTTTGCTCTGAATAATTGAGTGTTTGTCGGCAGTGAGCGGGAAGAAGAAGCCGTGGTCCTGGGATCAGTATCTGGAGGACGAGCGAGCCGAAGCAGCTCCTCTGCAGCTCTTCACTGAGGTACAGCATCTGATCTGGGGTCAGCTCTCATCTCATCATGATGAACCAGTAATGTGTCTGTTGGCATACATGACTTCTGTGATGTGAAAAACATGGCCGGAATCACGGATTTTAAATTACATACAGATTCATTAAATTAATGCTTTATGCATTCATTTGATTACCACTGTTTTTGAAAATAAAATTGTAATAAGTTATTAATGTAAGGTTTTATGAATTCATGATAATGTAATTAAGCCATTAAAATGCAATCCAGAAAAATTTAAATGTAAAACACAGAATTTTGGGGAAAAAAATTAAATGTATTTCATAGGGCTCTAAAATGTAATTTTTAATAAGTTAAATTGTATACGTTTCATGACTTCAATTAATTAGATGTGTTTTTTAATTACTGAAATTTAATTTAGACATTCAAACAGAAAATCCAGAAAAAATTAAAACGGAATTTGGAGAAAAAAATAAAAGCTTTATTTTATAAAGCCCTAAAGATTTTATTTTTGTTAAACTTTTGATGAATTGTTGTTAAATTGTATATGTTTCATTATTTTAATTAATTAGACATGCTTTTTGATTACTACAATTTAATTTAAACATTAAAACAATCCATAAAAATTAAGACAGTAAAACGGAAAAAAATAGAGGATTTCAATGAGGTGTTAAAAATGTAATTGTTGTTAAACTTTTAATAAGTTGTTTTATGTTTTATGATTTTTAAATTAATTAGACATGATTTTTGATTACTAAAATTTAATTTAAACATTAAAACACAATCCAGAAAAATGTAAAGCGGAATTTGCGAAAAAAATAAAACAGATTTTATAAAGCCCTAAAAATCTTATTTTTGTTAAACTTTTAATGAATTGTTGTTTCATGATTTTAATTAATTAGACATGCTTTTTGATTACTAAACAATTTAAAACACCATCCAAACATATTTCATAGTGATGAAACGACTCGATATGAAGATTGAGCAGAATCAGTTTAATCCGCAGCTGTCGCGCCTGTAAGCGTTTCTGTTAGACGTGTTCCTGTAGCGCATCACTTCCTGTCCTGTGCTGGAAAAAGAGCTCAAAATAGCTCAGCCGTATGAATGCGCTGGACACGCCTCGACTGAAGATCCGCCGGTCAGCAGGTTTTCTGTCCGAGAGCAATGCAGACGTTCAGCTCTTACACACACTTTAGATCTCATTACTCTCCGAATGCTGCTCAGATCATCTGATCATGTTTCCTGACCGCCTCTTATGATGCTGAAGTTATTGGTTTGATTCGCAGTGAATGCATGAACTGATAAAACTCGAATGGATAAAAGCATCAGCCAAATGCATGAACGTTATGGCTGTTTTCATCGAGACGAGATTATAATGGTGGATATAAATATTAAATTAAACCCCATATTGTGTAGATGGTTTCGCTTTCTAACAAGATAAAAATATGAGGCCAAGGTCAATAGCTGTCTTTCCATCCACCTATTTTATGCACATTTTGATATATCACATAAAAACAGCTGGATAGAAATGCATAAATTCTAAAAATGCACATGAAACTAAAGCGGCTCATTTTTTTTTTTTATCCGATAAGAAGACATGCGCATACGCTGGAAACATCTGCCGAATAAATCCCTCAGAACCTCAGGTGACTCGACAGAGGCTGTGATTGGATAACTGGCCTAACCAGCTGACCAATGGCATCGCAGCATCTCAAATGTTGGTTTGGTGGCTCTGAAACGCCTGAGTCATTGGGCCCTATCACACACCCGGCGCAATGTGACGGCAGGCGCGACGCAAGTGTTTTCTGCTAGTTTCAGCCGGACGCAGTTCTCACGTCCAGCTCCACGTTGTTTAAATATCAAATGCACTGGCGCATCTGTTCACCCATGGCTGTCTGGTCTGAAAACCAGGTGTGTGTTCAGGAGCATTGTTGGAGCGTTGCTATTGTGAGGAACTGACTGGCTTTTAAAGGGAAAGGGAGATGAGACTCTGTTTGGTTTATTGCACGTTACGCCCAAAACACACCCATGACTCATTAAGAGACGAGGGACAACCCTTTTGGACCATGCGCCGGGCGTGCCGACCGTCTTTCCCGTCGTTACACTAGCAAAAGTGCATTCGGACACGCCCTAAGAGCACCTGCGCCGTGAGCTTCAGAACATGAGCTCAGATCAGTGAAATAGGGTCCCAAGTCTGTGATCAGAATGATTTGGTTTAATTCCTCTAGAAGCGTCTCACACGATTGAGTTCCCAAACACCAGCATCCCAACGCAAGAGAACATGACAGCGCTTATTGTGTGAGAGTGAGAGAGTGTGAGAGAGTGTGAGAGAGTGTAAGAGTGTGAGAGTGTGAGAGAGTGTGTGAGAGTGAGAGAGTGAGAGAGTGAGAGAGAGTGAGAGAGTGAGAGAGTGAGAGAGTGAGAGAGTGAGAGTGTGAGAGTGTGAGAGTGTGTGAGAGTGTGAGAGTGTGAGAGTGTGAGAGTGTGAGAGTGTGAGAGTGTGAGTGAGAGAGTGAGAGAGTGAGAGAGTGAGAGAGTGAGAGAGTGAGAGAGTGAGAGAGTGAGAGAGTGAGAGAGAGTGTGAGTGAGAGAG
>CM077189.1:35240886-35318386 GCA_039654105.1 Coreius guichenoti | reverse complement strand
AGTGTGTGAGAGTGTGTGAGAGTGAGAGAGAGTGAGAGAGAGTGAGAGAGAGTGAGAGTGTGTGAGAGTGAGAGAGAGTGAGAGAGTGTGTGAGAGTGAGAGAGTGAGAGAGTGAGAGAGAGTGAGAGAGAGTGAGAGAGAGTGAGAGAGAGTGAGAGAGAGTGAGAGAGAGTGAGAGAGAGTGAGAGAGAGTGAGAGTGTGTGTGTGAGTGTGAGAGTGTGAGAGTGTGTGTGTGTCGTCTGATGCTCTGAGACAACACTCATTTATGATTGAGGGAAAAGAGCCCGATTGAGCAACGTACAGTTTATTACTGATATTTTGCACCAGGAAGTGATGATTTTATTCTCTTGAACACATGAGATCGAAGCGCTGCTTTATTCGCAAATGTTTTATGCCATATTCCAATTTTAAAAGTTAAATTTGCACCTTTGGATGGAAACACAGTTATTGATCAGACTCTGAGCACAGGAAGCGCTGGTGTCCTCGTCTCTCCGGCCGCTCTGTTCCTGAAGGGATGTGACGGGACATCTGCTCCCGGTGACGCAGGTTCTTCATGTCTTTGAACTCTTTGCTTTGTGCTCCTCTAGTCCCAGGCTTTCCCGAACAGCAGGAGCGGGTTTAAGGTCGGGATGAGGCTGGAAGGGATCGACCCGCTGCATCCGTCCATGTTCTGTGTGCTGTCCGTGGCCGAGGTCAGAAATGCTCACTTTACCACAGGATACTTCAGAGAAGACGCTATATACAGAATGCTTGACTAAAATTGCATGTTTTTGCCTTTTTAAACATAAACTCGCTTCATTTTGATAATTTTTTCATGAAATAAGACGTCATTTTTGCATCTCAAGTAAATGTATTTTGGTTTAATCCTCTGGTACTATTTGCATGTCAGTGAAATTTTGTTTATTTCAATTAAATGATTTTATTTAATATTTTGTATTTTTAGGGGATTTTATGGTATTAAATTATATTTATGCAGTAGTTCATAATCCATTTATTCACTTTTGGAGCATGGACCTGAAAGTGAAATTTCCAACTTAAAGGCACAATATGTAAGATTTTGGAACAAAATATCCAAAAACCACTAGAACAGTGTTATATATTGTGATGACTTGTGTGCATTAATCCAAATGTTTACAAGAATGTTTAAATCCAGAACAAATCAGCAATCAGCGAAATCAGCGATTTGTTCTGTGTGTGCGCTTCGCCTATCAGTGACATCATACCCGCGTTACCCTCCGGTTTTATTTAGTAGAAACCATGGAAACACAAAGATGCTTTAATAAATGATGTGTTTTATTAGACAGGTGAGCAACTGTTTGGATCATTCATGGACAGAAACTAATCATTGTTCTCCAGCTCAACACAGTTAGTCTTATTGTTTAGATCTGGTGTTCTTGATTTACCGCGAGTACCATGTTTTACCATGCCTAATATGATCTCGCTCACTGCAGTGTGAACAAGTGTCTCATAGTAGCGCCGAGCGAACACACAGAGTAGCATTATAACATAACTTTAACACACTCAAATGTGTGTAATGTGATAAAACAGCGCTGCGTTACCACACACACGCATGAGCGGAAGAATTGGAAGCGCTCGTCTGCGGCAGAATAAAAGGAGTCGAGACACGCCTTTGTCTTGAATAAGAGACGAAAAATTACATATTGTGCCTTTAAACTGTGGTAAATCTTTAATGCTTTGTTTAGTGCACAGATGTCAGTTTGATCTCTTCTTAAAGAAGACACTTGGCAGATTATTGCTGAAGTGAAAAGAGTTTATAAATGTGAACTTGAAAAAAGTTATAAAATTTTACATTTATTGTTATGAAAAATGCGCACTAATACCATTTTCGATTTTTATATGAAATATATATTTTCCAAAACACATTTTACTCTAAAACTGTGAGAAAATCAAAGCCATAAATCTAAACAAGTTGTGTTCCAAATTTGAGTTTGATATCTCAAAAAATGATCTTTCAGTGAGAGTGTGTGTGTGTGTGTGTGTGCAGTACCAAAAACGCTTCCACTAGATGAGATTCGTCTCCATTCATTTCTAATGTGATCATTTTTTTAACACAAGTGTGACTATTTTTTTCAGGACAATTTAACCTTTTCGAAACCTTTACCAAAAAATTATTTAAAAAAAAAAAAAAAGTAATTTTTTTAATGACTGAAAAAAAATGCTTTCACTCTTTCTTACACTAAAGTATTATAGCAAATATGATGCTTAGATATTTGCATGTGACATCAGAATACTGTAGAGAAGTGAACATGCAGGAATGAATGTTATCAATGCAGTTTTGCAAGATATTTAGATTCACTTCATATGCAGAATGAAAAGAGTACCTGCACTTTTGATGTTGCAGTTATTGGTTTGATTCGCAGTGAATTTATTCCTTGAATGCAGATGCGTGTGCCAGATGCATAAATGCATAAAACAATGCAGAAATATACATTAAATATAGCTGCGAGCAGCAATTATCGGGGCCGAGCACAAAGACAATAAGTCATGCCAACATGGCTGGGAGTGTCAGACCAACTGCAACAATGAGCAATTAAAGACATTTAAAGAGGATTTTAGGCAAAATGGCTGAAAAATCATAAATACAGTCACTTATAATATGATTTAATGGCTGATCACTTTTGACCAATAGGTGGCGCAGTTACGAAATTGATGTAGTGTGGTCAGAGTGAGGTGACAATGACACAGGCAAAGTTTGGTGTCATTACGTCAAAGCATTGCAGAGATACAGCCTCAGAGTCATTTTGGGCATCATGCCTCAACTTCGTCACTGCGGTATATGAAAACGGTTTTGTCTATCAACACGAAATCAATAACTTTTTTTCGTCACGGTCTGAAGATGATACGATTCGATTTTGGTGAAAATCGGACAAATGGTCTAGGAGGAGTTCGAAAAAGTACGTTTTTAAAAGGAAATCAAAATGGCGGACAGGAAGTTTGGCTGACTATGGCAAAATTGGGATCTATGTTCTCGGCATGACCCAAGGAATTACCAAGATTCATTATAATAGGCAAATTTAATCAAAAGTTATTAACATTTTTGGAAATTTCATTATAACTTTTATGCCCCGAAACTTTTTGAGTACCTTCAGGGCATGGTGCCGAAGACACATACCGAGTTTCGTATTGATACGCCAATGTGTTCGTAAAATATAGCATTTTTTGACAAAATTAAAAATGGCGACGCCCAAAATGGTTGATATTGGAAAATTGGGTATGGTATGGCTCGGCGTGATGCCCTGAATCTAAAGAGACCAGTTTCGTGAATATTATTATTAATTTTTTTTTTTTTTTTTTTTTTTTTGTGTTCAGAAGTTATAAGCAAAAATAGCCAATTTTTGTATCTCCAGACCACTAGGTGGCACTGTGCTGAAACGCTGCAGGGAGCCTCAGGTCATGGTTGGCATAACACACACCAAGTTTGGTCAGAATACGCTAAAGCGTTGCCGGGATATAGCCTCACATCCATTTTGGCGTGCACTTCGTCGAATTCGTTGGCACGTTATTTGAGAACAGTTTGACAAATCCTCTTGAATCTAATAACTTTTTTTCTGCATTGTCTGAAGATGATCTGGTTCAATCTTCGTGAAAATGACGGCCTAGGAGGAGTTCGAAAAAGTAGGTTTTTGTTGAGATTACTGTTGATTTGCTTGTTGTTGAAGGTGATTGGCTTCCGTCTGCGCCTCCGTATCGATGGTTACTCGGAGTGCTATGACTTCTGGGTAAACGCCGACTCTCCTGACATCAAACCAGCCGGATGGTGCGAGTCCACGGGACACAAACTTCATCCACCCAAAGGTTTGTTAGTTCTTATTAGATTTCCGTTACCTTCCTAAACACACTGGCTGATGTTCATGTCATGTGCCTGTTGTTTTGCCTTTAAGTCTTTTTCTCTTGTTTAATTAATCCATTTTTCTCAGGTTACAAGCCAAACGAGTTTGACTGGGAGAAGTATCTGGAGGCCTGTAATGCTCAAGCTGCACCAAAGAATCTCTTCAAATCCCAAAGCAGCGTAAGTCCCCCGACCGTCTGCCCTGACTCTGTCTCAGGCTGGAGTTTGATTGCTTTTACATGGCTCCTGTGTGACATGAAAACTGAAGGAGATCAGATGGAGATGTTACCCAGCTCTTTCATCATGGGTTTGTCTTCACACAGACTTCAAGCGCCTCGATGTTTGAAGTGGGCATGAAGCTGGAGGCGGTGGACCGGAAGAATCCGTGTCTGGTGTGTGTGGCCACCGTGGCTGACATCGTGGACAACCGATTCCTCGTTCACTTCGACAACTGGGACGACACATACGACTACTGGTGAGTCGAGTCGCTTTATTTCTACAGCAGCTTCACAGTAAAAATAACAGCTTTAATGGTGCAAAATTCATCCATTATGAAACAATGTCAATTTCATCTGTAAAGCAGCTCTAAAAAGACAAGTGTGTCATAATTCAGTTTAATGTTGATTCAGTTCAATAACAGTATTGTGAGGAATCATTAATGGATAGATAAAGGCACGTGCTGCATATTAACGTCTTCTGTATATTGTTATAAGGGAAAAGGCAATGTAATCCACATATGCATGAAAATGTTTAATGTAATAGCATGAGCACATTGTGCTTACAATGATATTTCTGTGATTTATATTAAAATTGTAATATTTTTCGATTAATACTATGATATTTCTTAAGAGATGGATGGATAGACGGATCAGACGGATGGATGGATAGACAGGTGGATGGATTGGGTGGATGGATGGATGGATGGATGGATGAACAGACGGATCAGATTGATGGATGGATGGATGGATGGATGAACAGACGGATCAGATTGGATGGATGGATGGATGATCGGATGGATCGGATAGGTGGATGGATGGATGGATGGATAGTCGGATAGACAGATGGATCAGATAGATTGATTGATGGATGGATGGATGGATGGATGGATAGACGGATGGATGGATGGCTGGATAGACGGATGGATAGATAGATAGACAGATGGATCAGATAGGATGGATGGATGGATGGATGGATGGATGGATGGATGGATGGATGGATCAGATAGATTGGATGGATGATGGATAGACAGATGGATGGATGGATGATGGATAGACGGATGGATGGATGGATGTATGGATGGATAGACGGATGGATGGATGATGGATGGATGGATGGATGGATGGATGGATGGATGATGGATAGACGGATAGATGGATGGATGGATAGACGGATGGATGGATAGACGGATGGATAGACGGATGGATGGATGGATAGACGGATGGATAGACGGATGGATGGATGGATGGACGGATGGACGGATGGATGGATGGATAGACGGATGGATGGATGGATGGACAGACAGACAGTGGTTAAACGGGTGAATATGCAAAATCCCTAATGAAAATGAATATTCAATATACAAACCCGATTCCAAAAAAGTTGGGACACTGTACAAATTGTGAGTAAAAACAGAATGCAATGATGTGGAAGTTTCAAATTTCAATATTTTATTCAGAATACAACATAGATGACATATCAAATGTTTAAACTGAGAAAATGTATCATTTTAAGGGAAAAATAAGTTGATTTTAAATTTCATGGCATCAACACATCTCAAAAAAGTTGGGACAAGGCCATGTTTACCACTGTGTGGCATCCCCTCTTCTTTTTATAACAGTCTGCAAACGTCTGGGGACTGAGGAGACAAGTTGCTCAAGTTTAGGAATAGGAATGTTGTCCCATTCTTGTCTAATACAGGCTTCTAGTTGCTCAACTGTCTTAGGTCTTCTTTGTCGCATCTTCCTCTTTATGATGCGCCAAATGTTTTCTATGGGTGAAAGATCTGGACTGCAGGCTATATTCTATATTCTTATCTATATTCTATTGTGAATAAAATATAAGTTTATGAGATTTGAGATTCCTTTTTTATTCACAATTTGTACAGTATCCCAACTTTTTTGGAATCGGGTTTGTATTATAAGAACAGACTAGATGAAAGAATGTAGATCATTTGTGTAATGATGATGATTCATAAGAGGTGCAGGTTTGATGTACAGATGATGAAGTGAAGCATCTCTCATATCCTGTGGATGTTTAATGGAGGGTTTGAGTGTATTAGTGTAGTATCACATTAATATGCATGTCCACTTCTGCTTATGTAATGTGTGTTTATAATGACTGATTGATTCCAGTCTCTCTGATGCACGTCTGTGTTTTACATAACGCCCCACATCACGGCTGGGATTCACTCATGAAAAGCCCTGGAGAGGAAGAGGAGGTAAAATTAGAGTCCGTCCCACACAGAGAGACGTGTCCGTTCACAGAGCAGCTATAAATGGATCAGAGCAGGAACAACATGGAGTCTGATCTGTGTGTTATTACCGCCTGTGTCCAGCAGGGGAAGCTCTCACACAGACGCTGCACATTCAGACAGTTTTATTATATCTTCTTATATCCCTTGCACACTGTTTCAAAAACCCTCTTCCATTGGCTGGATCAATAAACACGCCTCACATTATTGGTTGCACGGCTGAAAGTGATGCATGATGTTTTATTTCCTCAGGTGTGACGCGAGCAGCCCTCATATTCACCCAGTGGGCTGGTGTCAGGATCACGGCCGGCCGCTCACTGCACCTCAGGGTGGGTATCAAACCCCAACCAACACGTCACAATATTCCTCATTTAAATAATTAATGCGCAGAATAAAGGGGCGGGGCCTGGTTGAGTTAGTAGTGTGTTGAAACTGGCGGTTATGGTAAGGAGCGGGACGTTTCCCAAACACCAATCACAACACACTGCTCCAGCCGACCAATCAGAGCACATTGTGCTTTTCAGAAGGAGGGGCTTCATAGAGACAGGAACTAAACAGAGCGTTACTGACAGACTGGGAAGAGAGGAGCCGCAACAATGGAGAATATGAGGAAATAATCAACATTCAAGCAGGAAAACCTGCTCTAGTAGAGCCAGAAAGGGCATATATGTCATGCAAAAGCATTTAGAAGGACTTTTGAGGAGTGTAAGAGAGGAAAGCTCTAGTCTTTTCCTCACAGATGTGATGGGAATGATCCGTCGCTGTGTTTGGAGGTGAAATCAGCCAAGCGAGAGCGAATCCGATCTGACATGACCTCAATTCACCACAGCACATGCCATCTGTGTTTAATGCCAGTAAATAACCTATATTTTTAAAGGGTTAGTTTCCCCAAAAATGTAAATTCTGTCATTAATTCCTCTCCCTCATGTCGTTCCAAACCCGTGAGACCTTCGTTCATCTTCAGAACACAAATGAAGATATTTCTGATGAAATCCGAGAGGTTTCTGACCCCTCCATAGACAGCAATGTAATGAACACTTTCAAGGTCCAGAAAGGAAGTAAAGACATCGTTAAAACAGTCCATGAGCCTCCAGTGGTTCAGCCTTAATGTTATGAAGCCACGAGAATACTTTAGTGCGCAAAAACAAAGAAAAATAACGACTTTATTCAACAATCTCTAGTAAATACAGTGCAGCACTTCAGAGTTACGAACGCCGGCTTACCATTGGCCGACGCTGATCACATGACGCATGTGTGTGACGCTGACGCACGAGCTGACCAACATCAACAGCATAAGAGACTGACACAGACGAGAAGAGATTGCAGAATAAAGTCGTTATTTTTGTTTGTTTTTGCGCACTAAAGTATTCTCGCCGCTTCATAACATTAAGGCTGAACCACTGGAGGCTCATGGACTATTTTAACGATGTCTTTCTTGAAAGTGTTCATTACATTGCTGTCTATGGAGGGGTCAGAAACCTCTCGGATTTTATCAGAAATATCTTCATTTGTGTTCAGAAGATGAACGAAGGTCTTGTGAGGGAGAGGAATTAATGACAGGATTTACATTTTTGGGTGAACTGTCTCTTTAAGAGTGCAGTGATTGTGTGTGAAAGATGTGATTAGTTGAGTCTCTGTAAGCCATACCTACAGGTGTGTGATTGTGAGAGTCTGTGTTTTAGGACACCCCAATCCAGAGCATTTCATCTGGGAGGATTACATGGAAGACACGAGCGCGTCTGCCGCTCCGGCTCAAGCCTTCTGTGTGGTGAGGATGCGTTTCATGACCGTGTGAGTGAAGAGTTGTGAATGCGTTCTGACCGCTGTCGTGTTCCTGTAGAGACCGGCACACGGATTCCTGCCGCACATGAAGCTGGAGGCGGTGGACAGACGGAACCCGATGCTGATCCGCGTGGCCACCGTCACCGACACCGAAGACTACAGAGTCAAAGTGAGGAAGATCACTATAGATGTCCAAGTTTGATTTATGAAATCATCTACAGTTTATTTAAACCTGATGGTGTGAAACATTACGACTCAACGTGTCCATCCATCTCTATACAATATAATATCTTATCATATAATATCATTTATTTCCAGTCTGATTGGCTGATTTCTAGTCATGGTGCAACTTTATATTTCATTTGAGCTTAAAATATTTCTGAAACAGTCTCTTCTGATCATTGATCTGATCATAAATACAGTAAAACAGTGAAATATTACTCCAGTGTAAATCATCTGTTCTCTATGTGAATATATAGTAAAGTGTAATTTATTCCTGTGATCAAAGCTGAATTTATCATCATTACTCCAGTCTTCAGTGTCACATGATCCTTCACAAATCATTCTCATATGATGACGTTTATGATTATTATCAATGTTGAAAACTGAAACTGTGATGTATTTTATTTCTCAGGATTCTTTGATGAATAGAAAGTTCAAAAGAACAACATTTATTTGAATCTTTTGTAACATTACAAATGTCTTTACTGTCACTTCATGACATCATCTGAATGACTGACTTCAGATGAAGCTTTAAGAGAAACTCATCGTGTGTTTGATTTGTTGTGCTGGTCGTGGAATAAGGACCTCATTCTTCCTCAGGTGCATTTTGATGGCTGGCATGAGAAGTTTGATTTCTGGGTGGATTCAGACCTGCCGGATCTTCATCCAGTGGGCTGGTGCTCCAGGACGGGCCACCCGCTAGAACCGCCGCTCGGTGAGGCACGAGTTACACACACACACACACACACACACACTCACACTTAGGCTGAAATCAGGCTTGTTTAGGTAAGTTTAGCTAATGCACCCATACGTTCTGTGTGCGCGAGTGTGTGTGCGCGAGTGTGTGTGCGCGAGTGTGTGTGTATGTGGGTGTGCGTGAGTGTGTGTGAGTGCGAGCGTGTGTGTCATACTAAATTATGTTTCTTTTTGAAAATGTAAAAGTGCAGAATGTTTTCTGTGATTTGTAAGTTTAGGGTTATGGGATAGATAATGTATTTTTTTTAAAAACCATTACGCCTATGGAATGTCCTCATAATGATAGGAATACGTGTGTGTGTGTGTGGAACTGAAATAGCCGCTGGTCACGAGAGTAACGCTGCACAAACATGTTACATTAATGTTTCATGAAGTCAAATGCAGGCTGATGCTCTGCGCTCATTCATTGCGTGTTTTGAGCATGTGTGGTGTTGTTTTAAAGCACATGCAGGGCTTTCAGACGTGAAGAGCTCCGTGACGCAGGGCGTGTGTCCGACTCCGGGCTGCAGGGGCGTCGGACACATCAAAGGAGCAAAATACACCGGACACCACAGGTGAGACGCTCACTGACACCCTAAACAATCATTCACAGCAACACTGCCCTCATTTGCTGCGATTTACAGTGGGCAGAACAAGTATTTGATACACTGCTGATTTTGCAGGTTTGCCCACTTATGTCACTCATGTAGAGGTCTGTAATTTTTATCATAGGTACTCTTCAACTGTGAGAGACGGAATCTAAAACAAAAATCCAGAAAATCACATTGTATGATTTTTAAATTATTAATTTGCATTTTATTGCATGACATAAGTATTTGATCACCTACCAACCAGTAAGAATTCCGGCTCTCACAGACCTGTTAGTTTTTCTTAAAGAAGCCCTCCTGTTCTCCACTTATTACCTGTATTAACTGCACCTGTTTGAACTCGTTACCTGTATAAAAGACACCTGTCCACACACTCAATCAAACAGACTCCAACCTCTCCACAATGGTCAAGACCAGAGAGCTGTGTAAGGACATCAGGGATAAAATTGTAGACCTGCACAAGGCTGGGATGGGCTACAGGACAATAGGCAAGCAGCTTGGTGAGAAGGCTGGGACCACAGTCTCAAAGAAAACCATTAGTAACACACTACGCCGTCATGGATTAAAATCGTGCAGCGCACGCAAGGTCCCCCTGCTCAAGCCAGCGCATGTCCAGGCCCGTCTGAAGTTTGCCAATGACCATCTGGATGATCCAGAGGAGGAATGGGAGAAGGTCATGTAGTCTGATGAGACAAAAATAGAGCTTTTTGGTCTAAACTCCAATCGCCGTGTTTGGAGGAAGAAGAAGGATGAGTACAACCCCAAGAACACCATCCCAACCGTGAAGCATGGAGGTGGAAACATCATTCTTTGGGGATGCTTTTCTGCAAAGGGGACAGGACGACTGCACCGTATTGAGGGGAGGATGGATGGGGCCATGTATCGCGAGATCTTGGCCAACAACCTCCTTCCCTCAGTAAGAGCATTGAAGATGGGTCGTGGCTGGGTCTTCCAGCATGACAACGACCCGAAACACACAGCCAGGGCAACTAAGGAGTGGCTCCATAAGAAGCATCTCAAGGTCCTGGAGTGGCCTAGCCAGTCTCCAGACCTGAACCCAATAGAAAATCTTTGGAGGGAGATGAAAGTCCGTATTGCCCAGCGACAGCCCCGAAACCTGAAGGATCTGGAGAAGGTCTGTATGGAGGAGTGGGCCAAAATCCCTGCTGCAGTGTGTGCAAACCTGGTCAAGAACTACAGGAAACGTATGATCTCTGTAATTGCAAACAAAGGTTTCTGTACCAAATATTAAGTTCTGCTTTTCTGATGTATCAAATACTTATGTCATGCAATAAAATGCAAACTGTATGTTGCTTTCAAGCTATACACTTTATCAGTTTATGCATTTCCTGGGAACTATGATCCACTGTTTGAGCTACAGGAAGGCAGAACATTCATTTTTAGGTGAACTAAAGCTTTATTCAAGGCAAGTATGTTTGTGTTACTGTAGTTTGTGAGGACTGGTTTCTCCTGGACTCTGTTCAGAGACTAACGCATCTGCTGAGACTCTCAGCCAACAGTCAGTCTGTCCCAATCCCAGCATGCCTCTGTTCTCTCTGACGAAAGTCACGGCTCAAACAAATCCTTCATTTTTCCTGTTAAACCTGCTGCCGTGTGCCAGAGGTCAACATGTGCTCGGGGTTTTGATCGAATCTGTTCAGAGTTTAGAGCTGTTGCAAGTACATTTTGTTTATATAGCACATTTAAAAACAGCTGACCAAAGTGCTGAACAGAAATAAGAATACAGTACAATAAAACAATATAAAAAAATATGGGAGCAAAGATGCGTTTTTAGCCTAGTTTTAAAAATGGTAATGGGGATAATAAGGTCTTCAAGATTAGATGGAGCTTGGTCATTAAGAGCTTTAAAAACAAACAACAAAATCTTGAATTGAATCCTAAAATAGACTGGATGCCAATGGAGAGGGTGACATTGTCATATTTCTACCCTAGTCAACAGCCTTGCAGCCTCATTTCAGACCATCTGAAGGCATGAAAGGGATCAACAGCAAATAAAGCTGGGTATCATCAGCATAAAAATGCAAAGAAACATTATTCTTCCTAATAATACTCCCAAGCATATATAAGTTAAAAAGAAGCGGGCCCAGTATTGAACCCTGAGGTACCCCACTAATAATAGGAGCCGAGGATGAGGAAAATTTGACCAAAGCTACAGAGAAAGTGCCATCTTTAAGACAAGAACAAAACTTGTGTTACTCTCAGTAGCATCTGCTCACAAATGAGCTGTAAACGAGCGCTAAACGAGCTCAGGTGGGATGAGGAATAGAGCGTGACCCCAGCGACCCACACAATATAAAAATGTTAAAATGCCTGTGAGTAAAGATGCGTTTTCAGCCTAGTTTTAAAAATGGTAATGGAAGGTGCAAGGTGGATAACATCTTGAATTGGATCTTAAAATAAACTGGAAGCCAATGGAGAGACTTATTTTTTGCCCTAGTCAACAGCCTTGCAGCATCATTTCAGACCATATGAATGCATGAAAGGGATGAAATAGAATGGCTGAATAAATCTACACTATATTGACAAAAGTTTTGTGACGCCTGCCTTTACATGCACATGAACTTTAATGGCATCCCATTCTTAATCCGTAGGGTTTAATATGGAGTTGGCCCACCCTTTGCAGCTATAACAGCTTCAACTCTTCTGGAAGGCTTTCCACAAGGTTTAGGAGTGTGTTTATGGGAATTTTTGACCATTCTTCTAGAAGCGCATTTGTGAGGTCAGGCACTGATGTTGGACGAGAAGGCCTGGCTCGCAGTCTCCGCTCTAATTCATCCCAAAGGTGTTCTATCGGGATGAGGTCAGGACTCTGTGCAGGCCAGTCAAGTTCCTCCCCACCAAACTCGCTCATCCATGTCTTTATGGACCTTGCTTTGTGCACTGGTGCGCAGTCATGTTGGAACAGGAAGGGGCCGTCCCCAAACTGTTCCCACAAAGTTGGGAGCATGAAATTGTCCAAAATGTCTTGGTATGCTGAAGCATTAAGAGTTCCTTTCACTGGAACTAAGGGGCCAAGCCCAACCCCTGAAAAACAACCCCACACCATAATCCCCCCTCCACCAAACTTTACACTTGGCACAATGCAGTCAGGCAAGTGCCGTTCTCCTGGCAACTGCCAAACCCAGACTCATCCATGGGATTGGCAGACAGAGAAGCGTGATTGGTCACTCCAGAGAACACGTCTCCACTGCTCTAGAGTCCAGTGGCGGCGTGCTTTACCCCACTGCATCCCACGCTTTGCATTGCACTTGGTGATTTAAGGCTTGGATGAGCTGCTCGGCCATGGAAACCCATTCCATGAAGCTCTCTACACACTGTTCTTGAGCTCATCTGAAGGCCACAGAAGTTTGGAGGCCTGTAGCTATTGACTCTGCAGAAAGTTGGTGACTTCTGCGCACTGTGACCCTCAGCATGCGCTGACCCCGCTCTGTGATTTTACGTGGCCTACCACTTTGTGGCTGAGTTGCTGTTGTTCCCAATTGCTTCCACTTTGTTATAATACCACTAACAGTTGAGCGTGGAATATTTAGTAGTGGGGAAATGTCAGGAATGGACTTATTGCACAGGTGGCAACCTATCACGGTACCACGCTTGAGTTCACTGAGCTCCTGAGAGCGACCCGTTCTTTCACAAATGTTTGTAGAAGCGTCTGCATGCCTAGTGCTTGATTTATACACCTGTGGCCATGGAAGTGATTGAACACCTGAATTCAGTGATTTGGAGGGGCGTCCCAATACTTTAGGCAATATAGTGTATAAGTTAAAAAGAAGCGGGCCCAGTATTGAACCCTGAGGTACCCCACTAATAATAGGAGCTGAAGATGAGGAAAATTTGACCAAAGCTACAGAGAAAGTGCCATCTTTAAGACAAGAACAAAACTTGTGTTACTCTCAGTAGCATCTGCTCACAAATGAGCCGTAAACGAGCGCTAAACGAGCTCAGGTGGGATGAGGAATAGAGCGTGACCCCAGCGACCCACACAATATAACGGACCCTCCGATCTCTCCTTCACATCCTGCCCGGAGTGTCTGGGACGCAATCAGCAGCTGCTATTCCTGTAGCTCACCTTTCCCAGGCATATAATCACCGGTGAATCAATTGTTCACATATAGTTAAAGGATACTGTCTTTTTTTAGAAAGCCACTTCTGATTACACAGACAGCATAAGAAAGGAACCATTTTAAAGCTGCGCTTCAGCAAAATCCTCTCCGCTTAGAAATGGAATTTTGAACTGGGTTTCATTAAAATCTCATTTACATCCTATTTGCATGGTTTATCTCAAAACTAGCAGTTTAAGCAGAATGTCGCAGTCTTTTCAGTATTCAGTGGTTTGCATCACTTTAATAAACGTCTTCTAGAGTTAAACAAGTTTGACGCTCAGACTCTGTTTATACGAGACACTCAAAGCCATTATTACATTAAACAAGAGCTATGTGAGCTGAAATATATTGCTATAGATACATAATTTAACATGCATATTATAATGAGTAATTAAAGCTACTTCATAATCTTCTACCACCTCGTCTACTGGAGCTTCATAATTCAATCTTTATTATAGATGAACACGTTATCTGTTACAGTGTAGGATGGGAAACATAAAGTCATGTTTTGGCCGTATGAATGTGCACTTTGACTTTGAGCTCATGCCGCAATGAATAAATAAATTATATTATAATATGTTAAGTGCAAGATGTACTGGTCGTTCTCTTTCAGTGCAGTCCAGTTGCATCTAACACACACAGGTATATCCGTGTGTTTGAGTGTGAAGTGTTTTCTCGCAGCGCAGTGCAGTGAGCGGATCTCTATTCTTAGATCCGTACGCTGACCTGAGAATCTCCTGCAGCTCTTAAACAAGTCTCCGCTTCACTGCAGAAAAGACGCAGGGAGTTTCCTTCCGTGTTTAAGAAGCAGAGCCGAGTGTTTGTGTTCCTTTAGTTTCAGGTGTCTTTCCTCGCTCTGTGAGGTGAAATCTGAAAGTGCATCAGATTTAGTTCAGAACTCAATCATATGGGGCGATGCTCATAAACATCAGTTGTACAGTGGAATGATGTTAACAAAATATTAACAAAAATTATAATAGCATATCAGTAATGATAAACGTAAAAATATTGCTCGACCTCTAATTCATAAGCATTGAAATGTCTGACACCTTTCTATCAGAACCAGCATTAACTTCTTGAGCAATTTGAGCTCCAGTAGCTCGTCTGTTTGATCGGACCACACGGGCCAGCCTTCACTCCCCACGTGCATCAATGAGCCTTGGCCGCCCATGACCCTGTCGCCGGTTCACCACTGTTCCTTCCTTGGAGCACTTTTGATAGATACTGACCACTGCAGACCGGGAACACCCCACAAGAGCTGCAGTTTTGGAGATGCTCTGACCCAGTCGTCTAGCCATCACAATTTGGCCCTTGTCAAACTCGCTCAAATCCTTACGCTTGCCCATTTTTCCTGCTTCTAACACATCAACTTTGAGGACAAAATGTTCACTTGCTGCCTAATATATCCCACCCACTAACAGGAGCCGTGATGAAGAGATAATCAGCGTTATTTACTCCACCTGATCGGTGTATTTTATTTCAGCATTATTTCACTTAGCTAACAAACATGATTTTAGTATTTTTAGTTAACAGTAAAAACCTTGATTCAAATTCATTACGGATGTTAAAGTCGGCATGAAATGGAAGTTACGCTCATTGTGCCGTATATCCGAGTGAATCGCTTCTCAAACAAGAGCAAATGTAGGGCGGGGCTTGATTTTGTCCGTTTAAAATTGATTGGATGGTTGTGGTTTCCTATTGGTTGATCTCATGTGAGTGACAGGTTGCCCCGCCCTCGTGCCAGTGAACGCGTGATCAGAGAAGCTCTACAGTAGAATTATGGTCTGTCCTCTCTCTCCGTCTCTCTCAGTGCCTTCGGTTGCCCGTATTCTGAGATGAACATGAAGAAGGAGGTGGTGCTGCCCGATCGGCTCGGAGGAGAGAAGCAGATCACCTTCGTCCCTGTGCACTTTGTGCAGAAGACCAAACGCCTGTGTCCAGATGAAGAGGAGGAGGAGGAGGAGGATGGGAAGGTTGAGATCAGCCATGTGGACGACAGGTTTGTGAATGACCACTACTTGCCAAGTGCACTCAGTGATCCCTTTCTGCAGTGAATAATATCAAGTGCAATCCACTTTTTGACTCATTATTTGATCAATCTGAGCCGAGTTACTACATTTTTATTTAAAATTGGATTACAAATGTAAAAAACCCATTTATTTTTGACATGCTTTCTTTATGCCAAAAATCATTAGGATATTAAGTAAAGATCATGTTCCATGAAGATATTTTGTACATTTCCTACCGTAAATATATCAAAAATGTATTATTAGTAGTAATATGCATTGCTAAGAACTTCATTTGGACAACTTTAAAGGAGATTTTCTCAATATTTAGATTTTTTTTTGCACCCTCAGATTCCAGATTTTCAAATAGTTGTATCTCAGTCAAATATTGTCCTATCCTAACAATCCACATCAATGGAAAGATTATTTATTCAACTTTCAGATGATGTATAAATCTCAATTTCAAAAAATTGACCCTTATGACTGGTTTTGTGGTCCAGGGTCACAAATGTGAATCAGACTGCAACATTTAGGGTTAGGGTTAGAGTCAAACGGCGGTTCAGGGCTGATATTTGGCCTCAGAGCAGCTTTCCTCTCGCGGTGTGTGTCCTCACATCCGTACAGTGAAGCGTCGACTCAGCGCCGCAGAGAAAGAGAGAGAGAGAGAGAGAGAGAGAGCGAGAGCGAGAGACAGAGAGAGAGAGAGAGACAGAGAGAGCGAGCGCTGGTGAAACTGCATTATCTGTGCGCAGTGAGAGCGGTGGCGTCCGGCCAGAGCTGCGAGAGGATTCCTGTCAAACGCTGCAGCCCGAGTGCTTTTCATCCACAATAAAGTGCGTCAGCAGCTGCACGTTTAATTTGAAAGCAGCAGTGTTTCAGCTCAGCCAATATACAGACGTGTTACTCTGGTAATTCTGTGTAGACTTTTGAAATGGGCGAGAATCTCAGAGCGCTGATGTGTTCAGAGGGTTGGAGTCGTGACAAACCGCGTCTGCTGCCAAGAGACGAATCCAGCCGACTGCAGAAAACCAGCAAACGAACATGTGCTGCTTCATTTAGTGAGACGCCGATAAATCACAGTCTGACTCACGAGATCACAGTATTTTTGTATTTATATATTTATAGTTTTTATTTTAATATTAGTTTAATTTTGTTACATGCTTTTGTCATATATGTATATATATATATATACATAGTGGGGAGAACAAGTATTTGATACACTGCCGATTTTGCAGGTTTGCCCACTTACAAAGCATGTAGAGGTCTGTAATTTTTATCATAGGTACTCTTCAACTGTGAGAGACGGAATCTAAAACAAAAATCCAGAAAATCACATTGTATGATTTTTAAGTAATTAAATTGCATTTTATTGCATGACATAAGTATTTGATACATCAGAAAAGCAGAACTTAATATTTGGTACAGAAACCTTTGTTTGCAATTACAGAAATCATACGTTTCCTGTAGTTCTTGACCAGGTTTGCACACACTGCAGCAGGGATTTTGGCCCACTCCTCCATACAGACCTTCTCCAGATCCTTCAGGTTTCGGGGCTGTCGCTGGGCAATACGGACTTTCAGCTCCCTCCAAAGATTTTCTATTGGGTTCAGGTCTGGAGACTGGCTAGGCCACTCCAGGACCTTGAGATGCTTCTTACGGAGCCACTCCTTAGTTGCCCTGGCTGTGTGTTTCGGGTTGTTGTCATGCTGGAAGACCCAGCCACGACCCATCTTCAATGCTCTTACTGAGGGAAGGAGGTTGTTGGCCAAGATCTCGCGATACATGGCCCCATCCATCCTCCCCTCAATACGGTGCAGTCGTCCTGTCCCCTTTGCAGAAAAGCATCCCCAAAGAATGATGTTTCCACCTCCATGCTTCATGGTTGGGATGGTGTTCTTGGGGTTGTACTCATCCTTCTTCTTCCTCCAAACACGGCGAGTGGAGTTTAGACCAAAAAGCTCTATTTTTGTCTCATCAGACCACATGACCTTCTCCCATTCCTCCTCTGGATCATCCAGATGGTCATTGGCAAACTTCAGACGGGCCTGGACATGCGCTGGCTTGAGCAGGGGGACCTTGCATGTGCTGCAGGATTTTAATCCATGACGGCATAGTGTGTTACTAATGGTTTTCTTTGAGACTGTGATCCCAGCTCTCTTCAGGTCATTGACCAGGTCCTGCCGTGTAGTTCTGGGCTGATCCCTCACCTTCCTCATGATCATTGATGCCCCACGAGGTGAGATCTTGCATGGTGCCCCAGACCGAGGGAGATTGACCGTCATCTTGAACTTCTTCCATTTTCTAATAATTGCGCCAACAGTTGTTGCCTTCTCACCAAGCTGCTTGCCTATTGTCCTGTAGCCCATCCCAGCCTTGTGCAGGTCTACAATTTTATCCCTGATGTCCTTACAGTGTATCAAATACTTGTTCTCCCCACTGTGTATATATATATATATATATATGTATGTGTGTGTGTGTATATGTGTATGTAATTTGTCATAAATACATGTTTTTTATTATTATATTTATATATTATATATTTATATAATTTATAATTATATATATATATAAAATTATATATTTATTATATAATAATAAACTAAAATTATTTATTTATTTATTTTTATTCATTTTATATATATTTTTTATTTATTTTGTCATTTTTATTTTGAAATTTTTTATTTTAATTTTGCATGCATCTTAAATTTTGCTTGTTTATTTGTTTTTTATTTATTGATATTTATTTTTATGTATTTGTATCCATTTTATATATATATTATTTTATTTATTTATTTTCATTTTTAAATTTAAAAAAAATTATTTAAATTTTGCATGCATCTTAAGTTTTTACATGCTTGTTTATTTAATTTATTTTTATTTTTTATCCTTTTTAATATTAAATTAAATATATGAAATTAATATTTTTGATATTTTAAACGTGGATACCCTGTTTTGCATATGCATTTTAATTTGAATTTTTAGTTTAATTTAATTTTGAATAATTTTCAGATAAATCATTTATAATAAACATTGCAATATTCCATAAAAAAATGAGATTTGTCCGTTTTGATTTGATGGTGAATGTAAAGAGCTGGTTTCATTCATCTGCTCTTCTGATGTGCACATGTGGATGTGATGTCTCAGGGTGATGATGGCGGCGTATGAAGGCGGCGCTCCTCGTCTGCGCGGTCGGCCTGCGCTGGTGAAGCGAGAGCTGAAGGAAGAGCCTTTGACTCAAGGAGCCAAGCCGCTGTCGCCCCTCGGGAAGAGAGGACGCTTGCCCAGCAGGTGATGATTCAACTATTAACTCCTGAATTATGATTATTAATCACTGCTGCAGACATCAGCCTTTAAAGAGCACCTATTCTGCTATCTGTGTCTTTAGCGTGTGATGTTGCTGTTTGAGCATGAGAAAGCTCCAGTTCTTCTCTATATCAGCGTCAGTGTTTCTGAACTCCTGAAACGCCTCCATCTTGAGTTTTCTTCCAGAAACACGTCACAATATTCCTCATTATAATAATTAATGCGCAGAATAAAGGGGCGGGGCCTGGTTGAGTTAGTTAGTAGTCTGTTGAAACTGGCGGTTATGGTAAGGGGCGGGGCATTTCCCAAACACCAATCACAACACACTGCTCCAGCCGACCAATCAGAGCACATTGTGCTTTTCAGAAGGAGGAGCTTCATAGAGACAGGAACTAAACAGAGCGTTACTGACAGACTGGGAAGAGAGGAGCCGCAACAATGGAGAATATGAGGAAATAATCAACATTCAAGCAGGAAAACCTGCTCTAGGAGAGCCAGAAACACTGTAAAAGGACAAAATATGGGCTCTTTAATACATGTAAATAACAGTCACACGTTTTTGTAGTTTTAAAGTAAAAAATCCAATATTGATTGATTCCTAATTCATATGCATCGACGTATTGGTACATAAACCAATTTCAAAACACACAATATGCATGTATTGAATAAAGCCTGGATAGATTTGGTTAATCTGTGTCCCGTGTCTGTGTCTGCAGTATTTCTGGGATTGATTTTTTGCACATGAGAGATTTGAATAGAAGTCTGTTGAGTTGAAGTTTTGTTAATTCGCTTGTTTTGCCCGTCAGAGAGAGAGTTTCTTCATCCGTTTCCAGCCATTAATCATTCATGTTTTACTTACTCTTAATTACTGAATGTTTGGGAGGCTTTTAACCTGTGAACCTCCACAGATAAAAGAGAGACGCGTGTGTGTTCAGTCTCTCCGGCGTCCGTCTGTCTGTTCGTGTTCTCATTACGGATCTTTCCATCCAAAGTTGTGAATTTGACCTGTGCACAAAACTGGAATATTGCATAAAACATTTGAGAATAAAACAGATGATCTGCTTCAATTTTTAATGCGCATAAATTCTAAAAATGCACATCTTTGTGTTTCCATCCAGCGTTTTTTAATGCAATATCCCAAAATTTGCATTAAAAATGTGTATGGAAGTGCAGTTATTGAGTCTGGTGTGTGTGAAAGCATCATTAAGAGTCTGGTTTAAAGCTGGAACAGATGAAGAACGCGCCTCTCGTTTATCGCTCTGTGTGCCGGATCAATCGTGTGTTTCTACAGCAGGAACATTTAAAGTGTTCATTGCACTTTAATACACTTCCTACAGCTTAGGGACATTTTCCAGAGATTTGGGGTAAAAAGCTTTGATTGAGATGAATGTCGGCTCTCACCGTGGATCAGATGGATATCAGGTTACTGTAATAATACAGATACTGTAGGAGGAAAACTGAGCTCAACACTAAAGTATTAAACTGTTACTGTCTGAACACGTCAGGCTGTTTTCATGTCTTCGGTAAGCTCAGATCTTTTTACTTACATTTGTTAGTCTAGTGTTTGTTTTCGCTGTGATATTTAGAATTGTGTTTATTTTGCATGCATCTTAAATTTTATTAAATTTTACTTTTTATTTATTTTTACTCATTTTCGATTTTAATTTTTGTATTTTTTTTTCATTTGTATTTTTTTATTTTGCATGCATTTTAAATTTAACATTTTGCTTGTTAATTTATGATTTTTTTTTTTATTATTTATATATACTTTTTTAACTTTTTATACTTTTTAACATGCATCTTAAATTTTGCTTGTTTATTTATTTACTTATGTAAATATTATTTATGTATTTTCATGTTTTTTATTTTTGTAATTTTTTTTTTCCCCTTTTTTTATTTTTTATTTTGCATGCATCTTACATTTTGTTTGTTTGTTTGTTTGTTTTTTATTTATTTTATATTTGTATTTATATTTTATTTTTATTTTAATTTAGTTTAATTTTTACTTTTAAACTTTTTTATTTTGTATGCATCTTAAATTTTGTTTTTTATTTTTTATTTTTGTATTCATTTTTTTATTTTTTTTATTTTCCTTTTTTATTTTGAATAATTTTTTATTGATTTATTTGTTTATTTTATTTATTTATATATATATATATATATATATATATATATATATATATATATATATATATATATATATATATATATATATATATGTATGTATATGTATGTGTATATATGTATGTGTGTGTGTGTTTTTTATTTATTATTGTGTAAAAAATATTGTGATTTTTAAGATTTTGATCGTGTTTGTTTCATATGGATGAAGCGTCTGATTGGGGTGAAATGAAACTGAACCCTGTCTAATTATTCATATTTGATTTAATTTAGTTAATAATCAGTTTTGCTCATGTCTGTCTCTCTCCGTTCAGACTCTCTCAGTCGGCGAAGTTTCTGCGCATCAAGGACGAGGAGGACGACATCGACGTGAACAGCGTCATTTCAGGTGAGCGTGTGTGTTTGCTCATCCGCTGGTGCGTTTCCTCAATGACTGAAGCGTGTCGCATGTTTCAGCCAATCACGTTCACTCTTTCACGTCCATGTTTGATGACTAAAAACACATCTCTCAAACTCTTTTAATTGTGTGTGAGTTAGTTCTGAACAAGCTCTCGTGTGATGCCTGCAGATGTTCTTCTGTACGCGGTTAATAATATGATAGCCAGCGATTTCACAGCAGTTTCATTGATTGCCATAATTTTCTGATTGTTTCCATGGAGACACGAGAGCCCTCCAGTCCAGAATGTTTCATTACAGTCAGCAGGAGACAGAACGTGTGTGAGTGTGTGTGAGTGTGTGTGAGTGTGTGTGAGTGTGTGTGAGTGAGTGTGTGTGAGTGTGTGAGAGAGTGTGTGAGAGAGTGTGTGAGAGAGTGTGTGAGAGAGTGTGTGAGAGAGTGTGTGAGAGAGTGTGTGAGAGAGTGTGTGAGAGAGTGTGAGAGAGTGTGAGAGAGAGTGTGTGTGTGTGAGTGTGTGTGAGTGTGTGTGAGTGTGTGTGAGTGTGTGTGAGTGTGTGTGAGTGTGTGTGAGTGTGTGTGAGTGTGTGTGAGTGTGTGTGAGAGTGTATGAGAGTGAGTGTTTGAGTGTTTGAGTGTTTGAGTGTTTGAGTGTTTGAGTGTGAGTGTGAGTGTGTGTGAGTGTGAGTGTGTGTGAGAGTGTATGAGAGTGAGTGTATGAGAGTGAGTGTTTGAGTGTTTGAGTGTGTGTGTGAGTGTGTGTGAGTGTGTGTGAGTGTGTGTGAGTGTGTGTGCGTGTGAGTGCGTGTGAGTGCGTGTGAGTGCGTGTGAGTGCGTGTGAGTGCGTGTGAGTGCGTGTGAGTGCGTGAGAGTGTGAGAGAGTGTGAGAGAGTGTGAGAGAGTGTGAGAGAGTGTGAGAGAGTGTGAGAGTGTGAGAGAGTGTGAGAGTGTGAGAGTGTGAGAGTGTGAGAGTGTGAGAGTGTGAGAGTGTGAGAGTGTGAGAGTGTGAGAGTGTGAGAGTGTGAGAGTGTGAGAGTGTGAGAGAGTGTGTGTGAGTGCGTGTGTGCTTGAGTGCATGTGTGAGCGTGTGTGTGTGTTCATTACTAACTACTCCTAATGTGTGTGCATGAACTTGGATGAGTTAAATACAGAGGACAAATTCCAAGTATGGGTTGCCATACTTGGCCTTCATTTCACTTAAAATGCAGGTGTGTGTGTGTGTGTGTGTCAGTCACATGATGTTAAAATGCTCTTGTGTGTGAGTCGTGCACTATTGGAGATAGTTGAGCTAGTTTGAAGGACACGTAACTTTGAGTTGAGCGTGATCTCTTCTGAAGGAGAATCTGGTCATCATCTCGTCCTCTGTGAATCTGATCTCAGGTCAGCTGTGCTGCTGATGTTCATCAGTGTCACGCGGAGCTCCTTCATAGAGTGTGTAATCAGCATCAGCGTATCTTTAAATGATGAGAAATGTCTTATTTTTAGAAAGCTGCAAGATTATGCTGCGATTTTCCTGAAGAAGCCGCGGTGAGTGTGTGTAGGCGTTTGGTGATTCAGCGCTTTCTCTTTCTCTAGACGGCAGGTCGAGCTGTTCTTCCGTTTATTCTCCTGCATTAAACATTTGCTGCAGAAATCATTTCACTCAGGAATCGCTAGTGGATTTCACAATTAGTTGCATAAAAAGCATTGAGTTAATAGTGAAATTTTGAAGTACAAAGACTGAAATAGTATTTTCTTGTAAAACATGTTTGAAGAATCATGTTTACTGTGTGAAGAAGCGTACACATATCCACTGGGTTCGTCTGTGAGTGTATGTGTGTGTGTGTGTGTGTGTGTGTGTGTGTGTGTGTGAGAGAGTGTGTGTGAGAGAGTGTGTGTGATTGAGTGTGAGTGAGCGTGTGAGAGTGTGTGTGAGTGAGCGTGTGTGTGTGTGAGAGAGAGAGAGAGAGTGTGTGTGAGAGTGTGTGTGAGAGTGTGTGTGAGAGTGTGTGTGAGAGTGTGTGTGAGAGTGTGTGTGAGAGTGTGTGTGAGAGTGAGTGTGTGTGAGAGTGTGTGTGAGAGTGTGTGTGTGAGAGTGTGATAGAGTGAGTGAGCGTGAGCGTGAGCGTGAGCGTGAGTGTGAGTGTGAGTGTGAGTGTGAGTGTGAGTGTGAGTGTGAGTGTGAGTGAGTGAGTGAGTGAGTGAGTGAGTGAGTGAGTGAGTGAGTGAGTGAGTGAGTGAGTGAGTGAGTGAGTGAGTGAGTGAGTGAGCGTGAGCGTGAGCGTGAGCGTGAGCGTGAGCGTGAGCGTGAGCGTGAGCGTGAGCGTGAGCGAGTGTGTGTGAGAGTGTGTGTGAGAGTGTGATAGAGTGAGTGACCGTGAGCGTGAGCGTGTGAGTGTGATAGAGTGAGTGAGAGCGAGTGAGAGTGTGAGTGAGAGTGAGAGTGTGAGTGTGAGTGTGAGTGTGAGTGTGAGTGTGAGTGTGAGTGTGAGTGTGAGTGTGAGTGAGTGAGTGAGTGAGTGAGTGAGTGAGTGAGTGAGTGAGTGAGTGAGTGAGTGAGTGAGTGAGTGAGTGAGTGAGTGAGTGAGTGAGCGTGAGCGTGAGAGTGTGTGTGAGTGAGCGTGTGTGTGTGTGAGAGAGAGAGAGAGAGTGTGTGTGAGAGTGTGTGTGAGAGTGTGTGTGAGAGTGTGTGTGAGAGTGTGTGTGAGAGTGTGTGTGAGAGTGTGTGTGAGAGTGAGTGTGTGTGAGAGTGTGTGTGAGAGTGTGTGTGTGAGAGTGTGATAGAGTGAGTGAGCGTGAGCGTGAGCGTGAGCGTGAGCGTGAGTGTGAGTGTGAGTGTGAGTGTGAGTGTGAGTGTGAGTGAGTGAGTGAGTGAGTGAGTGAGTGAGTGAGTGAGTGAGTGAGTGAGTGAGTGAGTGAGTGAGTGAGTGAGTGAGTGAGTGAGTGAGTGAGTGAGCGTGAGCGTGAGCGTGAGCGTGAGCGTGAGCGTGAGCGAGTGTGTGTGAGAGTGTGTGTGAGAGTGTGATAGAGTGAGTGACCGTGAGCGTGAGCGTGTGAGTGTGATAGAGTGAGTGAGAGCGAGTGAGAGTGTGAGTGAGAGTGAGAGTGTGAGTGTGAGTGTGAGTGTGAGTGTGAGTGTGAGTGAGTGAGTGAGTGAGTGAGTGAGTGAGTGAGTGAGTGAGTGAGTGAGTGAGTGAGTGAGTGAGTGAGTGAGTGAGTGAGTGAGTGAGTGAGTGAGCGTGAGCGTGAGAGTGTGCGTGAGAGTGTGTGTGAGAGTGTGTGAGTGAGCGTGTGTGAGAGTGTGCGCGAGAGAGTGTTGAGAGTGTGTCATGAGACAGTCTCCGGCTCTCAGCAGGTCTCACACACACTCCTCATTCGTCTCCAGATCTTCTCAATTAGAGAGTTAAGTCGCGTCGAGCTGATTTTGTGGGGTAGATTGTCATCAGATGTGCTCGGCTCTTCTGCTCAGATCTCATTAGCAGAGATGATTGAGCCATTATCTGAACCTCACACTGATGAAGAGTCATTATCGTCATCTTCACACCATCAGCTCACTTCAGACGCTCAGATCGGGCGGGTCAGGTGACATCATGACATCATCAGCTGTGAGCTGATTTTAAAGTGTGATTAATTTTTAGTAATGTTTTTATTTTTATTTTTAAAATATATCTATATAGTTTTTATTAGTATTTTGAATGTTTTTTTCAATTTTTATTTAAATTTTAGTTATTTTCTTTTAGTAATATTTAGTGACCAAAAATTAAATGTTTTTTTTATTTTTTATAAACGTCTATATAAGTTTTATTATTTTTTCAGTGTTAGTTATTTTAGTACATCGTTAAACTAAATGATAATGAGTAATGTTGCCTTTGCAACTAGCAGAAGTAAAATGTTTATTTTATTAAGTAACATAAATGTAATAATAACCCCATCCAGTGTGAGAGAGAGAGACTCGCACGTAATCCAGCCTGAGGTGCTGTGCTGGTCTGGGCTCCATCAGGCTGGTTTCGGAGGGTTTGGAGAGCACAGCTCTGTTTTTAGAGCCGGAGCGATGCGCTCATTAGAGCCGGAGCTCAGCGTGGGCCGGAGGACTCTGACAGTCTGACAGCAGCTACTCGTGAATCATGAGCTGACTGTGTCAAACTCACACAACTGACAGATCAGATCACATGACCCTGCAGATGATCCGCTCTCCCATTGTCCTGTAACATCCATCTGTGCGCTTCACGTGTGCCGGACGCCACCGGAGTCGAGTCGTGTTTAAGTCCAGCAGATTCTGCTGCTGATCTGTGTTGTTTATCATCTGATGATGATGATGATGATGCTTTTCTCTCTGTATCAAGGGTTCTTTTTGACTATTTCAACATTTGAATGTCCCATAATTCCAGTCATTTGTGATTTAATGGAACACTTTACAATAAAGTCCCATTAGTTAAAGGGTTAGTTCACCCAAAAATGAAATTTGTCATTAATTCCCGTGAGAACTTCGTTCATCTTCAGAACACAAATGAAGATATTTCTGATGAAATCCGAGAGGTTTCTGACCCCTCCATAGACAGCAATGTAATGAACACTTTCAAGGTCCAGAAAGGAAGTAAAGACATCGTTAAAATAGTCCATGAGCCTCCAGTGGTTCAGCCTTAATGTTATGAAGCGGCGAGAATACTTTAGTGCGCAAAAACAAACAAAAATAACGACTTTATTCTGCAATCTCTTCTCGTCTGTGTCAGTCTCTTATGCTGTTGATGTTGGTCAGCTCCTGCGTCAGCGTCACACACATGCGTCACGTGATCAGCGTCGGCCAATGGTAAGCCAGTGTTCGTAACTCTGAAGTGCTGCACTGTATTTACTAGAGATTGTTGAATAAAGTCGTTATTTTTGTTTGTTTTTGCGCACTAAAGTATTCTCGTGGCTTCATAACATTAAGGCTGAACCACTGGAGGCTCATGGACTGTTTTAACGATGTCTTCACTTCCTTTCTGGACCTTGAAAGTGTTCGTTACATTGCTGTCTATGGAGGGGTCAGAAACCTCTCGGATTTCATCAGAAATATCTTCATTTGTGTTCCGAAGATGAACGAAGGTCTTGTGAGGGAGAGGAATTAATGACAGAATTTACATTTTTGGGTGAACTAACCCTTTAATGCATAAACTAACATTTAAGTAACAATAAGCAATACATTATAGTGTTTATGAATCTGTGTTAACGTTAATAAAAACACAACTGTTCGTAGTTAGTTGATGTGAGCTGAGGTTTGTGATCTGGCTGGTTTTGGCTGATTCTGCTCCATTGTGTCCTTGAGGATCAGAAGAGGAGCAGATGGTCTGGATCTGATGGAGTCCAGGGACGTCTGATCTTCCTCTTCACTGTAAATATTTACAGTCGCGGTTCTGTCTTTGACATGAGCTGCAGTCGAACATCTATATGTCTGTCTAACAGACAAATCTGTATGACCTTGATTCAGTGAAGTCATTGTGTGATCCGTGTCTGTATGGACACACGTGAAGCGGTTTGGTGTTGTGTGAAGGTGAAAGTCTCCAGGTTCTCGTTTCCTCTCGTGTGTTCAGGAACTCGAGCCCATGATTGATTGGACGCTCTGGCTGCTCTCGGTCTATGAATCATTCCTGACGAGAGCATCAAAAGACATTAGATGATAAATAATGTGCTTTTCAGAAGAGCTCTTCTCACTTCTCAGTTACAAAGAGCAGTTTTTTTGTTCATTCATAATGTTAAAGGGTTAGTTCACCCAAAAATGGAAATTCTTTCATTAATTGCTTGCCCTCATGTCATTTCACACCCATGAGACTTTTGTTCATCTTTGGAACACAAATTAAGATCTTTTTAATGAATTCTGAGCACTTTCTGTGATCATGATGATGATGATTATGTGGATGCTGATGATGGTGGTGGTGGTGGTGGTGGTGATGATGATGTGGATGCTGGTGGTGATGATGCTGGTGGTGGTGATGATGATGTGGATGCTGGTGATGATTACGGTGGTGATGATGATGATGATAATGATGATGATGGATGATGATGGATGATGATGGATGATGATGATGGTGGTGATGATGATGTGGATGCTGGTGATGATTATGATGGTGGTGATGATGATGGTGGTGATGATGTGGATGCTGGTGATGATGATTATGATGATGCTGGTGGTGATGATGTGGATGCTGGTGATGATGGTGATGATGATGGTGGTGATGATGATGTGGATGCTGGTGATGATGATGATGTGGATGCTGGTGATGATGATGGTGGTGATGAATATGATGATGCTAGTGATGATGGTGGTGGTGATAATGGTGGTGATGATGCTGGTGATGATGATGTGGATGCTGGTGGTGATGATGGTGGTAGTGATGATGCTGGTGCTGATAATAATGATGGTGGTGATGATGATGTGGATGTTGGTGATGATGATGATGGTGGTGATGAGTATGATGATGCTAGTGATGATGATGGTGATAATGGTGGTGGTGATGATGATGTGGATGCTGGTGTGATAATGTGGATGGTGATGATTATGATGATGCCGGTGATGATGCTGCTGGTGATGATGATGATGATGATGGTGGTGATGATGATGTGGATGCTGGTGATGATGATGGTGGTGATGATAGTGATGATGATGGTGGTGGTGGTGATGATGATGGTGATGATGGTGATGATGCCGATAATGATAGTGATGATGAAAGTGATGATGCTGGTGGTGATAATGGTTATGATGGTGATGATGATGATGATGATGATGGTGATGATGAAAGTGATGATGCTAGTTATGATGGTGGTGATGATGCCGATGATGGTGGTGATGATGCTAGTTATAATTCTGATGGTGGTGGTGATGATGCTAGTTATAATGCTGGTGATGATGAAAGTGATGATGCTGGTGATGGTGATGATGCTAGTTATGATGCTAGTTATGATAATAGTGATGATGCTGGTGATGATGAAAATGATAATGCTGGTGATGTTGGTGATGATGGTGATAATAGTGATGATGATGATGATGATGGTGGTGATGATAGTGATGATGATGATGATGGTGGTGGTGGTGATGATGAAAGTGATGATGCTGGTGATGATGATAGTGGTGGTGGCGGCGATGATGATGATTATGATAGCCAAGCATGCTGCTTACTAGTGTTTGAGCTGCAGCCTGTGTCTGTATCTGTACAGTATATTGTGTACAGTACAGTGACTGTGTACAGTACAGTGACTGTGTACAGTATAGTGCGTGTCAAGTCACCTTTATTTATATAGCGCTTTTTACAATGCAGATTGTTTCAAAGCAGCTTTACAGTGGTAACAGGAAAATAATGCAACATAATTTGATTCGGCTGTACAGCCGCTCTGGAGAAAACAGTGATGTCATCCAGCTCAGTTCAGTTCTCATATAGTGTCAATGCGGGAAGATCAGTAATATAGTTGAATATTTAGTGTCCCCAACTAAGCAAGCCAAAAGCCAAAGACAACAGAGGTGACGGTGGCAAGGAACCAAAACTCCATCAGTGACAGAATGGAGAAAAAAATCTTGGGAGAAACCAGGCTCAGTCGGGGTGCCAGTTCTCCTCTGGCCAACGAACAAACAGTGTATGATTATGATTCTGGCAACATTACAGGTCAGAAGTCATATTAGATCGGAACATTCAGAATATTTGTCCAGTTCCATCTGATTGAAGATCGGAGTCATCACGCAGGAGACGGGTTTGTTGAGGATCAGAGCCACTGGATGTTGTGTCGATGAGGCCTTCACAGGGGAGAGTCTAGTTGACCCGGTCTCTGCAGACACTTCAGGGATAAGTTGTGGTCATGTCTAGGCGCAGGTGCGCCATCTGATCTGGATACGGCCCGGATCCGACTGACTACAGTAAACCTCGGGATAAACAGAGAGACTAACATTAGCGTAGATGCCATTCTTTTTATGATGTAACGAGTACATCAGGTGTTATGGGAAGTGTTCCTGGTTCCGGCTGACCTAGTTAATGCAGCCTAACAATCATTTAACTGATTTGAATAATATAAATTGATAATGTTCTCTGTGTATGCCGTAGTAAAGAGATGTGTTTTTAGTCTAGATTTAAACTGACAGAGTGTGTCTGCTTCCCGAACAATGCTAGGAAGACTGTTCCAGAGTTTAGATGCTAAATAGAAAAAGGACCGACCGCCTGCAGTTGATTTTGATTTTGATTATCAACTGGCCAGAATTTTGAGACCGCAATAGACGTGATGGAGTATGTGTTAAGAGCTCGCTCAAGTACTGTGCTTTGTAAGTTATTAATAAGATTTTAAAATGTATGCGATGTTTAATAGGGAGCCAGTGCAGTGTTGACAGAACCGGGCTAATATGGTCATACTTCCTGGTTCTAGTAAGAACTCGAGCTGCTGCGTTTTGGACCAGCTGCAGTTTATTTATTAAGCGAGCAGGGCAACCACCCAGTAGAGCATTACAATAATCTAGCCTTGAGGTCATGAACGCATGAACTAACTGTTCAGCATTTTGCATTGAAAGCATGTGCCGTAATTTAGATATATTTTTAAGATGGAAGAATGCAGTTTTACAGATGCTAGAAACGTGGCTTTCAAATGAAAGATTGCGATCAAAGAGCACACCCAGGTTCCTAACTGACGACGAGGACTTGACAGAGCAGCCATCAAGTGTTAGACAGTATTCTAGGTTACTACGTGCAGAGTGTTTTTGTCCAATAATTAAAAATTCTGTTTTTTCAGAATTAAGTTGTAGGAAATTACTAGTCATCCAATTTTTTTATATCAGCTATGCATTCTGTTAATCTTGTGAATTGGTAAGTTTCGTCAGGGCGTGAAGAAATATAGAGCTGAGTATCATCAGCATAACAATGAAAACTTATGCCATGCTTCCTAATAATATCTCCCAGTGGTAGCATGTACAGGGTGAAAAGCAACGGTCCTAGCACTGAGCCCTGCGGTACTCCATACTGAACTTGTGTTCGGTGTGACATCTCTTCATTTACTGCTACAAACTGATAACGGTCAGATAAGTATGATTTAAACCATGCCAATGCAGTTCCACTAATGCCAACATAATTTTCGAGTCTATTTAAAAGAATGTTTTGGTCGATAATATTGAGTAACACTAACAGAGATATACAACCACGATCGGATGATAAGAGTAAATCATTTGTAACTCTAATGAGAGCAGTCTCAGTACTATGATACGGTCTAAATCCTGACTGGATGTCCTCACAGATACCATTTCTTTCTAAAAAGGAGCGTAATTGTGAGGACACTGCCTTTTGTAGTGACACTTCAATGCACTGTCTGATGCGATAATGTAGTAGATGGTTGCATAGTTATAATTTTCTCCCTAATGTTATCAATCTTGGACGTAAAGAAGTTCATAAAGTCATTACTGCTATGCTGTTTCGAAACATCTGAAGCTTTATTTCTTGTTAATTTAGCCACTGTATCAAATAAATACCTAGGGTTGTGTTTGTTTTCTTCTAAGAGAGTCGAGAAATAAGCAGATCTAGCAGTTTTTAAATTAAGTATACACGGTACTAGATAATGACCTGAGATGTCATCGCTCTGCTGCAGAATTTCAACGGCATCAACATTTATTCCATGTGACAATATTAGGTCTAAAGTATGAGGTTGTGTGTACAGTATAGTGCATGTGTACAGTATAGTGCGAGTGTACAGTATAGTGAGTGTGTACAGTATAGTGCGTGTACAGTATGTGTACAGTATAGTGAGTTTGTACAGTATAGTATGTACAGTATAGTGCGTTTTTACAGTATAGTGGTTGTGTACAGTACATGTACAGTATAGTGAGTGTGTACAGTGTAGTGCGTTTACAGTGTGTGTGAAGTATGTGAGTGTACAGTATAGTGCATTTTTACAGTATAGTGGGTGTACAGTATAGTCAGTGTGTACAGTATATTGCGTGTGTACAGTATAGTGCGTGTAGAGCACATGTACAGCATAGTGAGTGTGTACAGTATAGTGCGTGTGTACAGTACATGTACAGTATAGTGCGTGTGTACAGTACATGTGCAGCATAGTGCGTGTTTACAGTATGTGTGCAGTGTAGTGAATGTGTACAGTATAGTGAGTGTGTACAGTATAGTGAATGTGTACGGTATAGTGAGTGTGTACAGTATAGTGCGTGTAGAGCACATGTACAGCATAGTGAGTGTGTACAGTATAGTGCGTGTGTACAGTACATGTACAGTATAGTGCGTGTGTACAGTACATGTGCAGCATAGTGCGTGTTTACAGTATGTGTGCAGTGTAGTGAATGTGTACGGTATAGTGAGTGTGTACAGTATAGTGCATTTTTACAGTATAGTGAGTGTACAGTACATGTACAGTATAGTGAGTGTGTACAGTATAGTGCGTATGTACAGTACATGTACAATATAGTGTATGTACAGTATAGTGAGTGTGTACAGTACATGTACAGTATAGTGAGTGTGTACAGTACATGTACAGTATAGTGAGTGTGTACAGTATAGTGCGTGTTTACAGTATGTGTACAGTATAGTCAGTGTGTACAGTATAGTGAGTGTGTACAGTATAGTGCGTGTTTACAGTACGTGTACAGTATAGTGAGTGTACAGTATAGTGAATGTGTACAGTATAGTGCGTGTTTACAGTATGTGTACAGTATAGTGAGTGTGTACAGTATACGATTGTGTCTCAAACCCTCGTGTGCTGCCTAGATCAGAATTAGATCATAGACAGGCCCCCAAAATGCAGCAAACATGCCTTGAAGCTTATGAAGTCCAAAATACTGAGAGGTAGATGATTCAGTAGGCTTTCACCGTAACACTGTGATTGAGCGCTTCAAGTCTGTTGCTGAAGGAAACTAGACATTTAACACTGGAATGTGATTTAAAAGCGTTATTAACTTCTGTGGCATCTGGAGTATTTCCTCATAGGTTTTTAAAAGAGTGTTTGTGACAAAGTGTGAAGGTCACTCTTCCAGTGACGGATGACGGCTGAGGATGCCATTGATTTCCTCTCAGCCTCATTTGATCGCCCTTCACTGACATGAGCAGAAGACACTCCTGTGACAGGAAGTGACACTCTGAGCTTCCTGTGTTGTTAGAGGCTCTGGGCGTTGGAGAAGAAGCTTTTATTTGTCAAGTGAAATAATGAGTGTCTGGAGATATTTGTGATGCGAGGATAAAAACGCTCTCGCTCGCCGGATCTTTATAATGAGACTCCAGCTCAGAGTTAAACGCCGCAGCCGTTCAGTGTGTGTGAAACGCTTCTGTTTGCCTCCTGAAACGAGTCTTTCTCACACCGGCGTGTTTAATGATGCTAAAGGTGTCACAAATAACAAATACACTTTCATGAAAGTTTCCCAAATCGTAATTTTAGCTAAACACTATAAACGTGAGGCATGATGTGCAGTCGATGGTCATTATCTCAGAACAAACATGCATTAGTGCCTCCTGAAGGGATTTTTTAGTAATAATGAGCCACTGACTGACATTATCCTGCTTATTCACCTTATTTTGACTTTCAAATCACCTTTATTTATATTGCGCTTTTTACAATGGCAATTGTTTCAAAGCAGCTTCACAGTGGTAACAGGAAAATAATGCAACAGAATTTGATTCGGCTGTACAGCCGCTCTGGAGAAAACGGTGATGTCATCAGCTCATTTCAATTATCATATAGTGTCAATGCGGGCAGATCAGTAATATAATTGAAATTTAAGTGTCCCCAACTGAGCAAGCCAAAAGCCAAAGGCGACGGTGGCAAGGAACCAAAACTCCTTCAGGGCCAGAATGGAGAAAAAAACCTTGGGAGAAACCAGGCTCAGTCGGGGTGCCAGTTCTCCTCTGGTCGGACGAACAAATAGTGTATGATTATGATTCTGGCAACATTACAGGTCAGAAGTCATATTAGATCAATAGATATTCGTAGGATTATTCAAAAGATTGGAGTCGTCATGCCGGGGACGGGTTTAATGAGGATGTCGTGTCGATGCGGCATTTACAGGGGGGAGTTTAATTGACACGGTCTCTACAGACACTTCAGGGATATGGTCGTCATGTCCAGGCTAAGGTCCACCATCTGGTCTGGATACGGCCCGGATCCGGCCGACTGCAGTAAACCTCGGGATAAACAGAGAGACTAACATTAGCGTAGATGCCATTCTTCTTATGATGTAACGAGTACATCAGGTGTTATGGGAAGTGTTCCCGGTTCCGGCTGACCTAGTTAATGCAGCCTAAAACAATCATTTAACTGATTTGAATAATAGAAATTAAAAATGTTTTATGTGTATGCCATAGTAAAGAGATGTGTTTTTAGTCTAGATTTAAACTGACAGAGTGTGTCTGCTTCCCGAACAATGCTAGGAAGACTGTTCCAGAGTTTAGGTGCTAAATAGGAAAAGGATCGACCGCCTGCAGTTGATTTTGATATTCTAGGTATTATCAACTGGCCAGAGCTTTGAGACCGCAATAGACGTGATGGAGTATGTGTTAAGAGCTCGCTCAAGTACTGTGCTTTGTAAGTTATTAATAAGATTTTAAAATGTATGCGATGTTTAATAGGGAGCCAGTGCAGTGTTGACAGAACCGGGCTAATATGGTCATACTTCCTGGTTCTAGTAAGAACTCTAGCTGCTGCGTTTTGGACCAGCTGCAGTTTATTTATTAAGCGAGCAGGGCAACCACCCAGTAGAGCATTACAATAATCTAGCCTTGAGGTCATGAACGCATGAACCAACTGTTCAGCATTTTGCATTGAAAGCATGTGCCGTAATTTAGATATATTTTTAAGATGGTAGAATGCAGTTTTACAGATGCTAGAAACGTGGCTTTCAAATGAGAGATTGGCAACTTTCATAATTGATTGTCATAATTTTGTCATTTTATTTTGATTGTCATAATTTTGTGCAGCTAATATAACTGGACTTTAAGGTGGATAAATGATTTGATGTGAGTGATATGCTTTATGTGTTCCTCTAGAAAGAGCCGCATGTTCTCAAGGATTGTGAGGGAAGATGCATGTCTAGATGTCATGATGTGTGTGTGGAAACGTCACAGTTATTCTTCATATGTATGGTTGAACATCAGACGATGAAAGTGCTGTTTGGCGTTTAGGAGATTTGTTGGAAGAGCTGGAGTGATCCGAGACAGTGAGACAGACGTGAGGGGAAACTGACAGGGAATGTGGATCTTTCTCGCTGTCAAACACAGTGTTTAGTGTGTTTCTGGCAGGCGATGATCGTTCAGTTTGATTATTTTTTTAAATACAGTTTGTATAAAGTCTCATCAGTTTGATCAAATAATGAGTCGGAGACGTCGCAGTTGAATTTACTTTAGATTTATTCATCATGTAAAGAAAATGAAGCCTGCTTTTAAGACCATTCATATGTATTTTGTGTGTGTGAGTGTGTGTGTGTGCATATGTGTGCATATGTCTGTGAGTACCATGATGAGCGAGTGTGTGTTTGTATGTGTTTGTGTGTGTTTGTGTGAGTGTGTGCTTGTCTGTGTGTGAGTGTGTTTGTGCTTGTGATTGTGTGTGTGAATGTGAGTGTGTGAGTGTATATGCATGTACTTGTGTTTGTGTGTGTGTGTGTGTGTGTGTGTGTGTGCATATTTGTGTTTGTGTGTGAGTGTGTGTGTTTGTGTGTGTGTGTGTGTGTGTGTATGTGAGCGTGTGCGCGCGTACGTGAGTGTGTGCGTCTTTGTAAGTGTGAGTGTATTTGTGTGCGTGTTTGTGTGTGCGCGTCCGTGTGCGTGTTTGTAAGTGTGAGTGTGTTTGTGTGTGCGCGTGTGTCCGTGTGTGTGTTTTGTGTGTGTGTGTGTGTGTGTATGTGTGTTTGTGTATGAATGTGTATATGTGTGTGTTTGTGAGTGTTTGTGTGTGTGTGAGCGTGTGTGTGCGCATGAGTGTGAGTGTGAGCGTGTGTGTTTGTGAGTGAGTGTGTGTGTATATGTGTCTGTTTGTGTGTGTATGTGTGTGTGGGCGTGTGTGCTTGTGTCTGTGCTTGTGTTTGTGTTTGTGCTTGTGTTTGTGCGTGTGAGTGTGTGAGTGTGTGTGTGTGCTGCTCTTTTATGTCCTGCAGCAAATCGAGCGCCGTGAGACTTTAATCCTCCCTGACGCCGTCCGCTCGCGTCCTCGTCTCCAGACCTGATCTCACCTGATCATGTGACACAACAGATTGCAAACAGTTGCTCAGACGACGATGCAGTGTGACAATCGCCGTGGCAACGGCTTGTGTAACGGGACACAGGTGGCAGTGCGGATCTGAGTGAATGTCATCAGACGAACACAGTGACGTCCTTGTACGAGTTATTCCAGAAAACATCATTGTGAGATTGATTGTTTTGCAGTGATGATATCAGACGCTGCTTCTGTTGACATTCATTCATTTATTCATAACAGACGTAACAAATTCAAAGGACATAAAACATCAAAAGCCCAGAAATACAAATAAGTTTTGTGTGAGTGTGTGTGTTTGTGTGTGTTTGTGTGTGTGTGTGTGTGAGAGAGTGTGAGAGAGTGTGAGAGAGTGTGAGAGAGTGTGAGAGAGTGTGAGAGAGTGTGAGAGAGTGTGAGAGAGAGGAGTGTGTGAGAGGAGTGTGTGAGAGGAGTGTGTGAGAGGAGTGTGTGAGAGGAGTGTGTGAGAGGAGTGTGTGAGAGGAGTGTGTGAGAGGAGTGTGTGAGAGGAGTGTGTGTGTTTGTTTGTGTGATGTTGATCGTGTGTGTGAGTGTGTGAGTGAGTGAGTGAGTGTGTGTGTTTGTGTGATGTTGATTGTGTGTTTGTGTGATGTTGATCGTGAGTGAGTGTGTGAGTGAGTGAGTTGTGTGAGTGAGTGTGTGATGTTGATCGTGAGTTGTGTGAGTGAGTGTGTGATGTTGATCGAGAGTGTGTGAGTGAGAGTGTGTGAGTGAGAGTGTGTGAGTGAGAGTGTGTGAGTGAGAGTGTGTGAGTGAGAGTGTGTTTGTGTGATGTGAGTTAGTGAGTGAGTGTGTGTGTTTGTGTGATGTTGAGAGTGAGTGAGTGTGTGTGATCTGGAGCTAATAATGTTTTTTTTGTCCTCTTTCTGCGTTTTACCCTCACTTTACATGATTCTCACATGCTCTAACCCGTTTTCTCTTCTACACACATTTAAATGACTCATTGGAGTTGCACTAACAGGATCTGCCGTCCGTTTAGCAGCTCTTTGGTCAGATCGTCCTCTGCGGAGCGTGGAAGGGCAGCGTTCTGCCAAACCCTCACAGGCGTCTTTAACGCTGCCAGGAACATTTGAGCGAGACTCTAGTGAGATCTCAGCGAGCAGAGTCCATGTGTGTGTGCACAGAATCACAGACAGTGAGAAATAAACATGCTGAATCTGTCATTAAACATAAAATGCTTCTGACCTCCATAATCAAACAGAATTTATGGTTTATTTTTAAATGTAGAAATTAACTTTAGAGTCAAATGACCCAAACACAAGCCGCAGAAGTTTATCCAGTTACTGCCGCCGGTTTCATCTGAACGCAGCAGGAGACGCGTTTGCAGTGTGATCATGATGTGTGTGTGTGTGAGAGTTAATGTGTGGCTAATGGAAAAAGGTTTTACAGGGTGTTTCAGCAAAAGGAGAAGGTTTTATCTGAACCAGTTTGATAGAAGAAACCGATATAGATCATTCATGTTTGTTTATGTAGAATTTTTTAACAATTTTAATTGGAAACTTATTTCCAATGGCCACGCTCTTAAAAATAAAGGTTCATAATGTAAGTAAAGTTATAGAAGAGCCACTATCCCTTTAAGTCGTGTTTTGTTCAGTAACCGGTTGTGTTTTTCCCGCTGTAAATGCCCAATGTGTGTTTCCTCAGAGCGAAACATGGACAGTCTCCAGCAGGCGCTCCATCAGTCCGTCTTTCTGTCCGCGATGTCGGCTCACCCGAGCCGCGACCTGCCGCTGTGTTGGGAGCAGCACTGTAAGCTGTTGCCCGGGGTGGCCGGCGTTCAGGCCAGTCGGGTCGCGCACTGGACCGTAGAGGAGGTAAGAAACACCAGACCGTGTGTGTGTGTGATTCATGCGTGTCTGTGACGTCTCATTCAGCAGATCATTTAAAGCCCTGATGTTTCGTTCTTCACTTAGGGGTAAAAAGAAGTTTTAAATACCTTTGCAGTGATATACACTATATTGCCAAAAGTATTGGGACGCCCCTCCAAATCACTGAGTTCAGGTGTTCAATCACTTCATGGCCACAGGTGTATAAATCAAGCACTAGGCATGCAGACGCTTCTACAAACATTTGTGAAAGAATGGGTCGCTCTCAGGAGCTCAGTGAACTCAAGCGTGGTACCGTGATAGGTTGCCACCTGTGCAATAAGTCCATTCCTGACATTTCCTCACTACTAAATATTCCACGCTCAACTGTTAGTGGGATTATAACAAAGTGGAAGCAATTGGGAACAACAGCAACTCAGCCACGAAGTGATAGGCCACGTAAAATCACAGAGCGGGGTCAGCGCATGCTGAGGGTCACAGTGCGCAGAAGTCACCAACTTTCTGCAGAGTCAATAGCTACAGACCTCCAAACTTCTGTGGCCTTCAGATGAGCTCAAGAACAGTGCGTAGAGAGCTTCATGGAATGGGTTTTCCATGGCCGAGCAGCTCATCCAAGCCTTACATCACCAAGTGCAATGCAAAGCGTGGGATGCAGTGGGGTAAAGCACGCCGCCACTGGACTCTAGAGCAGTGAGACGTGTTCTCTGGAGTGACCAATCACGCTTCTCTGTCTGGCAATCCCATGGACGAGTCTGGGTTTGGCGGTTGCCAGGAGAACGGGACTTGCCTGACTGCATTGTGCCAAGTGTAAAGTTTGGTGGAGGGGGGATTATGGGGTGGGGTTGTTTTTCAGGGGTTGGGCTTGGCCCCTTAGTTCCAGTGAAAGGAACTCTTAATGCTTCAGCATACCAAGACATTTTGGACAAATTCATGCTCCCAACTTTGTGGGAACAGTTTGGGGACGGCCCCTTCCTGTCCCAACATGACTGCGCACCAGTGCACAAAGCGTCGGTCCATAAAGACATGGATGAGCGAGTTTGGTGTGGAGGAACTTGACTGGCCTGCACAGAGTCCTGACCTCAACCCGATAGAACACCTTTGGGATGAATTAGAGCGGAGACTGCGAGCCAGGCCTTCTCGTCCAACATCAGTGCCTGACCTCACAAATGCGCTTCTAGAAGAATGGTCAAAAATTCCCATAAACACACTCCTAAACCTTGTGGAAAGCCTTCCCAGAAGAGTTGAAGCTGTTATAGCTGCAAAGGGTGGGCCGACTCCATATTAAACCCTACGGATTAAGAATGGGATGGCATTAAAGTTCATGTGCATGTAAAGGCAGGCGTCCCAAAATTTATGGCAATATAGTGTAGTGTTAGCGAACATCCCACTTTAGATGAATATGTAAATATGTGCTGTGTGCTTTCCTCTCAATAACAAAATAAACACAACAAAAATGAGAGAACAGCTGTTCAGAAAGCATCTGATCAGAGCGATGTGGAAATGTTTGCACCAGCTTTCAAATTAAGCATTCATTTCACGTTTATTTATACAATATATTGCTTTAAAGCAGCAGCTTCACAGTATTAAAGATGAAAAACAGTGTCAGCATCGCTTTCGATTAGAATCACAGCTTCAGTTTATACTATAAAGCGGTTCTTCGGTGTGTTCATGTTTTTACTCGCGTCTGAACAGAAGAAATGAAGCAGAGAAGAGCCACACCCACCTATTACATCATCACCACACGGACCAATGGGAGTTCAGGGGTGTTCAACAGCCTGAGTGTGAACTTTTCCGGAAATTATCTTCGTTCTGGCTTGATTTCGTTTGTTCTTCGATTACGCTTTAAGTTTATCATGCCTTTATTTCTCAAAAGTTTTTGTACTGTTTTAGCAGGAACTTGCCAGTTGAGCTTCACTATATATTTTGGTGAACCGACAAATTGCTTTTTATTCCTCTTTTTGTAAGTCATTTGGATAAAAGCATCTGCTAAATGCATGAATGTAAATATATTGTTGACAGTCAGTATTAGAGTCTGAATGCAAGTCATATCATGGTTTATTTGTTCCTGTTCAAACCATATAGTCTCAATGATTATGTTTCCAAGAAAGTCATCCATCTTTTGTATGAATATTGCATTAAACAATGTAGATTTATAATATCAATCATCCTCACAGTAATTATCCATACTGACAGTGAGTTGATTTACTGGCTTCATGAGCTGCAACTTTTGTAATGTCACAGTTGAGCAGGCATTTATGCAAATGATGTGATGTGGCATTGACCAATGGCAGCGCAGACACTGGAGGTCATGTGACCTGACTCGGAGAGTATAAACACTTCCAGTGGTTTACTGGCTGTCACTGTGCAGTAGTTTCAGGCTGTTTGTCATGGTGATGTTGGGTTGCAGAGGTGAAATCGAGCCTCTTCATGCCGCCGGGGACATGATGGGATGGTTGTCATAGTGACCAGGTGCGGCTGAAACTCTGACCCCGGGCCATGAGGATGAACAGAGCGCAGAGATAAACACACACCGTGCGTGTTGAACTACAGGCTGTGTAAATATCGGCCGCTCACTCCTCAAACAGGCTGCTGTTGCACAGGGATTGTGGGATAGTATGTGAGATGTGCTTGTGATGTCACATGTTAAAGCAGCAATTCGTTAACTAAATGATCTAAATGAGTTCAGAGGTTTTGGGTCGGTAAGATATTTAAAGGCTCACCAAGGCTGCATTTATTTGATCAAAAATACAGTAAAAATGTGAAATATTTTTACTATTTAAAACAGCTGTTTTCTGTGTGAATATACACCAATCAGGCATAACATTATGACAGGTGAAGTGAATAACGCTGATTATCTCATCACGGCTCCTGTTAGTGGGTGGGATATATTAGGCAGCAAGTGAACATTTTGTCCTCAAAGTTGATGTGTTAGAAGCAGGAAAAATGGGCAAGCGTAAGGATTTGAGCGAGTTTGACAAGGGCCAAATTGTGATGGCTAGACGACTGGGTCAGAGCATCTCCAAAACTGCAGCTCTTGTGGGGTGTTCCCGGTCTGCAGTGGTCAGTATCTATCAAAAGTGCTCCAAGGAAGGAACAGTGGTGAACCGGAGACAGGGTCATGGGCGGCCAAGGCTCATTGATGCACGTGGGGAGCGAAGGCTGGCCCGTGTGATCCGATCAAACAGACGAGCTACTGGAGCTCAAATTGCTCAAGAAGTTAATGCTGGTTCTGATAGAAAGGTGTCAGAATACACAGTGCATCACAGTTTGTTGTGTATGGGGCTGCATAGCCGCAGACCAGTCAGGGTGCCCATGCTGACCCCTGTCCACCGCCGAAAGCACCAACAGTGGCACGTGAGCATCAGAACTGGACCACGGAGCAATGGAAGAAGGTGGCCTGGTCTGATGAATCACGTTTTCTTTTACATCATGTGGATGGCCGGGTGCGTGTGCGTGGCTTACTTGGGGAACACAGGGCACCAAGATGCACTATGGGAAGAAGGCAAGCCGGCGGCTGCAGTGTGATGCTTTGGGTAATGTTCTGCTGGGAAACCTTGGCCTCCAAATTCCCCAGATCTCAATCTAGTTGAGCGTCTGTGGGATGTGCTGAACAATCAAGTCCGATCCATGGAGGCCCCACCTCACAACTTACAGGACTTAAAGGATCTGCTGCCAACATCTTGGTGCCAGATACCACAGCACACCTTCAGGAGTCTAGTGGAGTTCTCCTCGACTGGTCAGCAAAAGGGGGACCAACACAATATTAGGTCATAATGTTATGCCTGATCGGTGTATAGTAAAGTGTAATTTGTTTCTGTGATCAAAGTCATCATTACTTCAGTCTTCAGTGTCACATGTCTCCTGATACATTTGTGATACAAACAGTGATACATTTTACTTCTCAGGATTCTTTGATGAATAGAATGTTCAAAAGTAGCATTATAAATGTATCCGATTTCTTTCAAAGATCTCACTGACCCCAAACTTTTGAATGGTAGTTTGTGGAGTTTGTAGTTGATTGACTGATACTGGCATCTTTAGAGATGATATTTGCATAATGCAGTGCTGAAAGCGTCACGCTGGTGAGTTCTGCACAAGCCCCACAATGTTAAACTCGGTGTGTTTGTTGTGGAAGCGTCTCTCGTGTGTGAATGTCTGCTGCCGTTCGAGGTCTTTTAACTGTGGAAATCCATTAGCATATCAGACGAACACAAGCGCTCTAAATGGACGTGACCTAAATGCCGCAGATCATTTGGCAGCGGTCAGAACATCTAATGGATCCTGCCAGGAGTTCTTGTTCTATTCCTGTGCTCTCTGGGAGTATGAAAGCCGGATCGATCTTAGGCAAAATATAGATCGCTTCAATGTTTCGTTTGAAGCCTTTTATAAAAGGGTGTGATGGTAAAAAAGAGGCCGTACATTAGTGATGCTTCCTTTTAATCACTTCTGCTGTCCCGGCAGGATTGAGTCTTAATCTGCGGCCGGCTCTCGGGTTCATTAGAGACGCACACACGTCTTCATTATCAGCAACCAACAGGCCTTAATTCTGCTGATGCATTAGAAAGACACGACTGCGCATTAATGAAAGCATGCATCAGGATATAGTTGTTTTTGCTGGGAATTCAATGCGTATGAGGACTGCAGAAGGTCAATCTGGTGTATCTTGGCACTCGGTGTTGTTTTATAATAAATGAGTTTGTGGAGTTGAATTAAAGTCCGGCGCGGCTCCAGAGACTCTCTTCCTGTGATTGTGTGGTAAGGGGTTATGAGTCAGATCTGAGAAGAACATCTACAGGCTGTAAACTCAGTGTCATAGAGCACATCAGTGATGTTCTTCAGAGACCCGTCAGAGAAACAGTCGGAGAAAAAAGACATTACAGGCAACCTCTTCAACCAGAACTATTGTTACAAACACGACCGAAAACAAAAACAGCATTCAATCTTCAATAAATGATACTAAATCCACCAGTAGGTGGCGGCAAATCAATGTCTTAACGAGTGAGTCATTGAATCATTCACTCAAACGATTCGCTCAAATGGCTGATTCGTTCAAGGACAAAAAAGAAGTGAGTCATTGAATCATTCACTCAAATGATTTGTTCAAAACAGCTGATTTGTTCAGGGACAAAGCAGAAGTGAGTGAGTCATTGAATCATTCACTCAAATGATTCGTTCAAAACAGCTGATTCGTTCAGGGACAAAGCAGAAGTGAGTGAGTCATTGAATCATTCACTCATACGATTCGTTCAAAAAGGCTGATTCGTTCAGGGACAAAGCAGAAGTGAGTGAGTCGTTGAGTCATTCTTTAAAACGATTCGTTCAAAAATGCGGATTCACTTTGACGAAACTGAAACTGTGTTGCTCGGAGACGTGCAATGATTTTAATGTTTTGAACTATTTTATTGGCAAATTAGAGGACAAACAGACAATATTGTGTCTAAAATGTAAGTCCCTAATAGCCTATTAACTTATTGTTAATTGGATTGTTGTATAAAATCACTTTTGCTCATGTGATATTGTTTATAAATATTAAAAACAAGAACTATTCGAAGACTTTTTTTTTTGTTTTTTTTTGTTTTTTTTAGTTCTTTAACCAGAACTATTGTTACAATCATGACCGAAAACAAAACCATAATTCAATCTATATCCCTCAGCTAAAATTAAATGATACAAAATCCACCAGTAGGTGGCGGCAAATCACTGTCTTAACGAGTGAGTCATTGAATCATTCACTCAAACGATTCTCTCAAACGGCCGATTCATTCAGGGACAAAGCAGAAGTGAGTGAGTCGTTGAGTCATTCATTAGAACGATTCGTTCAAAGATGTGGATTCATTAAGTAACGAAACTGAAACTGTTGCTCTGAGACGCGCAATGGCTCTAATGTTTGGAACTATTTTCGTTGGCAAATTAGAGGAAAATTAGACAATATTGATTTGTAAAAAGTACCCTAATAGTCTATTAACTTATTGTTATAGTTATAGTATACTTATAGTCATTGAATCATTCACTCGAACGATTCGCTCAAAGCGACTGATTCATTCAGGGACCAAGCAGAAGTGAGTGAGTCATTGAATCATTCACTCAAATGATTTGTTCAAAACAGCTGATTCGTTCAGGGACAAAGCAGAAGTGAGTGAGTCATTGAATCATTAACTCATACGATTTGTTCAAAAAGGCTGATTCATTCAGGGACAAAGCAGAAGTGAGTGAGTTATTGAATCATTCACTCAAACGATTTGTTCAAAACGGCTGATTCATTCAGGGACAAAGCAGAAGTGAGTGAGTCATTGAATCATTCACTCAAATGATTTGTTCAAAACAGCTGATTCGTTCAGGGACAAAGCAGAAGTGAGTGAGTCATTGAATCATTCACTCATACGATTCGTTCAAAAAGGCTGATTCATTCAGGGACAAAGCAGAAGTGAGTGAGTCATTGAATCATTCACTCAAATGATTTGTTCAAAACAGCTGATTCATTCAGGGAGAAAGCAGAAGTGAGTGAGTCATTGAATCATTCACTCAGACAATTCGTTCAAAACGGCTGATTCATTCAGGGACAAAGCAGAAGTGAGTGAGTCATTGAATCATTCACTCATACGATTCGTTCAAAAAGGCTGATTCATTCAGGGACAAAGCAGAAGTGAGTGAGTCATTGAATCATTCACTCAAATGATTTGTTCAAAACAGCTGATTCATTCAGGGAGAAAGCAGAAGTGAGTGAGTCATTGAATCATTCACTCAGACAATTCGTTCAAAACGGCTGATTCATTCAGGGACAAAGCAGAAGTGAGTGAGTCATTGAATCATTCACTCAAATGATTTGTTCAAAACAGCTGATTCATTCAGGGACAAAGCAGAAGTGATTGAGTCATTGAATCATTCATTCAAATGATTCGCTCAAAACGGCTGATTTGTTCAGGGACAAAGCAGAAGTGAGTGAGTCATTAAATCATTCACTCAAACGATTCGTTCAAAGACTTGGATTCATTCAGTAACGAAACTGAAACTGTTGCTCTGAGAAATTTGCAAATTAGAGGAAAATTAGACAATATTGATTTGTAAAAAGTACCCTAATAGCCTATTAACTTATTGTTAATTGAATTGTATAAAATCAATATCACATTTGCAAATGTGCTGATATTCGGGAAAACATCACTTTTGCTCGTGTGATATTGCTTATAAGTATTAAAAACGAGCTATACAGAGAGCATGTCTGTTTTTGGAAGCATTTTTATTAATTTTGGATGCATTTTTATTAATTTTGGAAGCATTTTTGCTCTTTTTCGAGCACAAGTGGAGGCTCGTTTCAAGTGAAACGGATGAAACACAGCAAAGGCGCCTCTGATTTTCTTCATCGATGGCCCTCCTCCCCTCACTCCTGCAATCGTTCGGACGGGCTATTCTTAGCACAGCTGATTGTTGGATATCCCTGAGCGTAGTAGATGTTTCTGAGTGTGTTTCTCTGTAAACGCTGCAGGATATTTCTGCGCCGCTGCTGACGCTGCAGAAGGTTCTGAATCTCTCGCACAAACCTCGGCTGAGTTGAACACTCATGACTGACTCGTCACGCACACACACACACACGTCTTTAAGATGATGTTTTTTACACTTTGTATCAGTAAATTGATTTGACTCTTGATTGAGACTCTAAATTGATTGATTCCGTGATTTAAAACAAGTCTAAAATATAGTAGAGGAAATATTTTTTGGTCATTATTAATACATATAACTATTTTATGAGCATTGGTGTCTTATGTACTGTAAATGGACTTGATTTTATCTGTTGACGATGGAACTCTCCTGATGTGTGTGTGTGTGTGTGTGTGTGTGTGTGTTTCAGGTGGCTGATTTCATCCATTCTTTACCCGGCTGTGAGGAACAGGCCAAGCAGTTCAGAGAGGAGGTACTTGTGGAGGAAATCAAATCAAACACTGATGAGAGAAAAAACTCTACTCCAGTACAAATGCAGCGTTGCGTTATGATTTGTGATCTGACACATTCTGAAATCATACCTGCTACATCTCAAACAGATGTTCCTAATCAGTGTTTGTGTCTCCGTTTCAAGTAAAAGTATCAGAAGAGAGAATGTTCGACTGCTCAAAGCATTTTTAAAATAGGATTTACTTGAGACGCATATGTGAGAAATTATAAAAGTTTGGGGTAAGATTTCTTGTCTCTTCTGCTCACCAAGGCTGCATTAAAGGCACAATATGTAAGATTTCCGGATTAAAATATCTACTAGAACAGTGTTATATTTTGTGTTGACTTGTGTGCATTATCCCAAATGTTTCCAAGAATGTTTAAATCCAGAGAAATCAGCGATTATAACCAGGACACGGCCCGTGTGTTTCCGTCGCCTATCAGTGACATCATACCCGCGTTACCCTCCGGTTTTATTTTGTAGAAACCATGGAAACACCAAAGCCGCTTTAATATATGATGTGTTTTATTAGACAGGTGAGCAACTGTTTGGATCATTCATGGACAGAAACTAATCATTGTTCTCCAGCTCAACACAGTTAGTCTTATTGTTTAAATCTGGTGTTCTTGATTTACCGCGAGTACCATGTTTTACCATGCCTAATATGATCTCGCTCACTGCAGTGTGAACAAGTGTCTCGTAGTAGCGCCGAGCGAACGCACAGAGTAGCATTATAACATCACTTTAACACACTCAAATGTGTGTAATATGATAAAACAGCACTGCGTTACCACACACACGCATGAGCGGAAGAAGCGGAAGCGCTCGTCTGACAGAATAAAAGCTCCACCCAATCAAGAGTCAAGACGCCTTTGTTCTGAATAAGAGATGAAAAATTACATACTGTGCCTTTAATTTGATCAAAAATGCAGAATGTGAAATATTACTCCAGTGTAAATCATCTGTTTTCTATGTGAATATATAGTAAAGTGTAATTTATTCCTGTGATCAAAGCTGAATTTTTCAGTGTCTTCAGTGTCACATGATCCTTCAGAAATCATTCTCATATGATGATTTGATGCTCAACAAACATTTATGATTATTATCAGTGTTGAAAACTGTGAAACCGTGATACATTTTATTTTTCAGAATAGAAAGTTCAAAAGAACAGCATTTATTTGAAATAGAATCTTTTGTAACATTATAAATGTCTTTACTGTCACTTTTGATCAATTTAACATGTCCTTTCAAAAAAATAGCTAGTGTAAAATTTTTAGAGAATGTTTATTTTTTTATTAGTGGTAACTTCTCCGAGCAGGATCACATCATCAATATTTTTAATCTGTTTTCACTGAAGAGAGACTGTAAATACTGCGTCTAACAGTTTATTTTGTCATATTTATATGTGACCCTGGACCACAAAACCAGTCATAAGGGTCAATTTTTTGAAATTGAGATTTATACATCATCTGAAAGTTGAATAAATAAGTTTTCCTAATATTAGGATAGGACAATATTTGAAAATCTGGAATCTGAGGCTGCAAAAAAATCTAAATATTGAGAAAATCGCCTTTAAAGTTGTCCAAATGAAGTCCTTAGCAATGCATATTACTACTAATAATACATTTTTGATATATTTACGGTAGGAAATTTACAAAATATCTTCATGGAACATGATCTTAATATCCTAATGATTTTTGGCATAAAAGAAAAATGGATCATTTTGACCCATACAATGTATTGTTGGCTATTGCCACAAATATACCCGTGAGACGCATGACTGGTTTTGTGCTCCAGGGGCACATATGATCATCACATTATGATTTCCTAGAAATACAGCCGTATATGATTATGTCCCTTCATCTGTCATGTTTTCTCGATTCCCTCACTAGCAAATCGACGGGAAGGCCTTTCTGCTGTTGACGCAGCGAGATATCGTGAAGATAATGAGCGTGAAGCTCGGCCCCGCCCTCAAGATCTACAACTCCATCCTGATGTTCAGACACGCTGAGGATGACCAATCAGCAGCCGGCGACAGCAACACATGAAGCCAGAGCGACCAATCGCAGCCCGGCGCCCCTCCCCCTGCGAGTATGTATGTGAAACAGATCTAAATCTGCTGTATCGATGCATTCCGACACCTCTCGTGCCCCATACGCCCTCACCCGTACGGCCTCTCCGTCTCGATCAGGTTCCTGTGCGTTTCCCGGTTCTGCCTTTAAACAGACGCAGTGGACCGTCTGCACGTGTGCGAACTCCTCTCACTTAAACTCAACGACATGACAATCAATCAGACGCAGTCAACGGCGTGTTATCAGGGGTTTCTCAGTCACGGTGCTATTTCTATTCAAAACACAACAGGTGAACAGCGACTACAGGATTTGCTCTCGAACGTGTGTGTGTGTGTGTGTGTGTGTGTGTGTGTGAGTGTGTGTGTGTGAGATGACTTTAAACGAATAGTTCGTCCAATAATGATCGTTCTGTCATCATTTACTCACCCTCGTGTCCAAACACATTGACTTTCATCAAAATAACATCCATTTAATGTGAGTAAATAGAGACTGGATGTATTTGAGCACCATATAATAATATTTAATAGCTTTGAATCAGGACTAAATCTCATTGACTGAAAATGTTATTCTCTCAAATCAAGTTGATATCAATGACATCGATGTCCATTTCAGTGGAGAGGAAGATTATCAGTGAATAATGACTTCAGTTTCTGTATATTATCATGTAACCTCAGAAAACCTTGATTCTGTACTATTTTATGGTGCTTTTTGGAACGAACAGCCACAAAGTCACGCGAGGGCGAGTAAATGATGACGGAGCGATGATTTGTGTCTGAACTCTTCCTTAATACTCAGAGAATTGTGCCCTTTCTGTTACTTCCTCTAATTTTATTCTATTTTGTACAGTTCTGTATGATTTTGCTGTACCTGATGAATCACCTTTTATTTATTGTGCAAATTCACCGTATGTTTGCACAGTGAAGGATAATAATATATTGTATATGATAAATTTCAAATGCCAAAAGGATTTGTTTTAAATTGAAGAGTGTTTATTTTTGTGATGTATTGCACAGAGCCCGGAATAAGACGACTCCCCGTTTATGTTTAATGAAATATTATAAAAGTAAGTGAAATAATACTTTATTGGAGTGTGAAAGCTGCACTCTCATTGGCTCTGTTAGATGAAGCAGATCATGTGATCTGAATTCTCGTTTCGCATCAGGGGATTTTCTGATGATTATTTAAAGACTTGCTATAATGCACAAAGCAAACAATATATATTTGCTATGAATTTTGACATTAATGTGATTTCATTGAAGCTGTTTATTTCATTTAGCCAAACGTCAGGAATGTACGTCCATCTTGCGTGTTGTAGTTCAGTCTTACACCCCAGAATGAAGATGATCATTTGTGTTTTCATTGCATTGCTGTATTAGTTCACTGCTGTTCAGTCCATTCATCCACAATGATTGATTTATTGATCTGATGTTCTGAACATATTTATGAACCCTCACTATTCTTACACTCACTCACACTTTGTACAACAGAATTCATTCAGTCCACATCAGCACCCTAATAAACAGTGCAAATCTCCTCATACTGTCGTCTGTCTTTTTTATATAAAATTATTGGTGGATGTTCTTGGGAAAAACACATGTTTTTTCTCAGCGGGGTTCATCGGGACGCAAGAAATGTCTGTCTGTCGTCTTATCTCCGGCAGCAGCATTAGTGGAAGAACACATTGATTTATCCACGTTTATTAATAGAGTTCAGCTCAACCAGAGCAAAGCAGAAGAATCAGCTGACCCGAAGCAGCCGAACGCTAGATCTGATACATCTGGATCAGTGTCTGAATATGAATGTGAAATCAGTGAATGTTGTTGTGTTTGAGTTTGTGTGCTCGTGCCAGCAGCTCAACGACCTTCAGATGTACATTAACCATCTGGACGAGCGGTCATGGGTAAATCAACCGATCGTGTTAACACTATTTATATATTGATTTATAAACCACTTATCATGTGCCAGGCTGTTTATTTTAAAGAAAATGCTTTTCAATACAGATTATAGAAATAACATTTTAGTGGGGTGCTATATCGAACTCAACTTTAAGGAACGCTTTATGCCAAAAATGTTCTGTATAGAACTCTAGGGTTCTTGACTCAACTTTGAAGAACGCTTTATGGGAAAAAGGTTCTATATAGAACTCTAGGGTTCTTGACTCAACTTTAAAGAACGCTTTATGCCAAAAATGTTCTGTATCGAACTCTAGGGTTCTCGACTCAACTTTGAAGAACGCTTTATGGGAAAAAGGTTCTATATAGAACTCTAGGGTTCTCGACTCAACTTTAAAGAACGCTTTATGCCAAAAAGGTTCTGTATCGAACTCTAGGGTTCTCGACTCAACTTTAAAGAACGCTTTATGCCAAAAAGGTTCTATGTAGAACTCTAGGGTTCTCGACTCAACTTTAAAAAACGCTTTATGGGAAAAAGGTTCTATATAGAACTCTAGGGTTCTCGACTCAACTTTGAAGAACGCTTTATGGGAAAAAGGTTCTATATAGAACTCTAGGGTTCTCGACTCAACTTTAAAGAACACTTTATGCCAAAAAGGTTCTGTATAGAACTCTAGGGTTCTCGACTCAACTTTAAAGAACGCTTTATGCCAAAAAGGTTCTGTATAGAACTCTAGGGTTCTCGACTCAACTTTAAAGAACGCTTTATGCCAAAAAGGTTCTGTATCGAACTCTAGGGTTCTCGACTCAACTTTAAAGAACGCTTTATGCCAAAAAGGTTCTATGTAGAACTCTAGGGTTCTCGACTCAATTTTAAAGAACGCTTTATGCCAAAAAGGTTCTATGTAGAACTCTAGGGTTCTCGACTCAATTTTAAAGAACGCTTTATGCCAAAAAGGTTCTATATAGAACTCTAGGGTTCTCGACTCAATTTTAAAGAACGCTTTATGCCAAAAAGGTTCTATATAGAACTCTAGGGTTCTCGACTCAATTTTAAAGAACGCTTTATGCCAAAAAGGTTCTGTATAGAACTCTAGGGTTCTCGACTCAACTTTAAAGAACGCTTTATGCCAAAAAGGTTCTATATAGAACTCTAGGGTTCTTGACTCAACTTTAAAGAACGCTTTATGCCAAAAAGGTTCTATGTAGAACTCTAGGGTTCTCGACTCAATTTTAAAGAACGCTTTATGCCAAAAATGTTCTGTATCGAACTCTAGGGTTCTCGACTCAACTTTGAAGAACGCTTTATGGGAAAAAGGTTCTATATAGAACTCTAGGGTTCTCGACTCAACTTTAAAGAACGCTTTATGCCAAAAAGGTTCTGTATCGAACTCTAGGGTTCTCGACTCAACTTTAAAGAACGCTTTATGCCAAAAAGGTTCTATGTAGAACTCTAGGGTTCTCGACTCAACTTTAAAAAACGCTTTATGGGAAAAAGGTTCTATATAGAACTCTAGGGTTCTCGACTCAACTTTGAAGAACGCTTTATGGGAAAAAGGTTCTATATAGAACTCTAGGGTTCTCGACTCAACTTTAAAGAACACTTTATGCCAAAAAGGTTCTGTATAGAACTCTAGGGTTCTCGACTCAACTTTAAAGAACGCTTTATGCCAAAAAGGTTCTGTATAGAACTCTAGGGTTCTCGACTCAACTTTAAAGAACGCTTTATGCCAAAAAGGTTCTGTATCGAACTCTAGGGTTCTCGACTCAACTTTAAAGAACGCTTTATGCCAAAAAGGTTCTATGTAGAACTCTAGGGTTCTCGACTCAATTTTAAAGAACGCTTTATGCCAAAAAGGTTCTATGTAGAACTCTAGGGTTCTCGACTCAATTTTAAAGAACGCTTTATGCCAAAAAGGTTCTATATAGAACTCTAGGGTTCTCGACTCAATTTTAAAGAACGCTTTATGCCAAAAAGGTTCTATATAGAACTCTAGGGTTCTCGACTCAATTTTAAAGAACGCTTTATGCCAAAAAGGTTCTGTATAGAACTCTAGGGTTCTCGACTCAACTTTAAAGAACGCTTTATGCCAAAAAGGTTCTATATAGAACTCTAGGGTTCTTGACTCAACTTTAAAGAACGCTTTATGCCAAAAAGGTTCTATGTAGAACTCTAGGGTTCTCGACTCAATTTTAAAGAACGCTTTATGCCAAAAAGGTTCTATATAGAACTCTAGGGTTCTCGACTCAACTTTAAAGAACACTTTATGCCAAAAAGGTTCTATATAGAACTCTAGGGTTCTCGACTCAATTTTAAAGAACGCTTTATGCCAAAAAGGTTCTGTATCGAACTCTAGGGTTCTCGACTCAACTTTAAAGAACGCTTTATGCCAAAAAGGTTCTATGTAGAACTCTAGGGTTCTCGACTCAACTTTAAAGAACACTTTATGCCAAAAAGGTTCTATGTAGAACTCTAGGGTTCTCGACTCAATTTTAAAGAACGCTTTATGCCAAAAAGGTTCTGTATAGAACTCTAGGGTTCTCGACTCAACTTTAAAGAACGCTTTATGCCAAAAAGGTTCTATGTAGAACTCTAGGGTTCTCGACTCAACTTTAAAGAACGCTTTATGCCAAAAAGGTTCTATGTAGAACTCTAGGGTTCTCGACTCAATTTTAAAGAACGCTTTATGCCAAAAAGGTTCTATATAGAACTCTAGGGTTCTCGACTCAACTTTAAAGAACACTTTATGCCAAAAAGGTTCTATATAGAACTCTAGGGTTCTCGACTCAATTTTAAAGAACGCTTTATGCCAAAAAGGTTCTGTATCGAACTCTAGGGTTCTCGACTCAACTTTAAAGAACGCTTTATGCCAAAAAGGTTCTATGTAGAACTCTAGGGTTCTCGACTCAACTTTAAAGAACACTTTATGCCAAAAAGGTTCTATGTAGAACTCTAGGGTTCTCGACTCAATTTTAAAGAACGCTTTATGCCAAAAAGGTTCTATGTAGAACTCTAGGGTTCTCGACTCAATTTTAAAGAACGCTTTATGCCAAAAAGGTTCTATATCGAACTCTAGGGTTCTCGACTCAACTTTAAAGAACCCTTTATGCCAAAAAGGTTCTATATAGAACTCTAGGGTTCTCGACTCAACTTTAAAGAACGCTTTATGCCAAAAAAGGTTTTATATCGAACTCTAGGGTTCTCGACTCAACTTTAAAGAACGCTTTATGCCAAAAAGGTTCTATATAGAACTCTAGGGTTCTCGACTCAACTTTAAAGAACGCTTTATGCCAAAAAAGGTTTTATATCGAACTCTAGGGTTCTCGACTCAACTTTAAAGAACGCTTTATGCCAAAAAAGGTTTTATATCGAACTCTAGGGTTCTTGACTCAACTTTAAAAAACCATTTTGTGCCAAAAAGGTTCTATTTAAGGAGAAAGGTCTTCAATGATTGCATAATATTTTCATGTGTTTATGAGCTGTATAATTCAATTATTTAATGAAAATTAAAAATGAACCAAAAGTAAATCCATAAAATGATCCCATGATGGGAACCTCTAAAAGAAGTGCCTGACCCTTTAAGGTTCTATATAGAACCTTTTCTTCTAGGAGTGAGTACGCCAGGTTTAAGGCTGTCATTATGTGGTGTAATCATTAACAGTGTGTGTTTGATGTTTGTGTTTGGCTCGGTGATTGGCCGCTCGCTGAGGAAACACCTGAAGGCTCTTCATGCAAATGTGACAGAAACACGGTCACTTTAAAAGAGTCTGCTGTAATAGCAGATGTTCAGTAAGAGGGAATAATAATGCGGCTGTTTCAGGAAATGTGAATTTAATTATTAGGGTGTGAAGCTCAGACAGACAAAACACGGCAGAACATCAACACTAACAACAGGCACAGCGGCATAAATCCCATCAGAATGTCAGAGGTTTTACAGCCGTTGAATCACACATGCGTTTAGCATCCTGACGGTGTTTTGGTGCAATCTAATGACGTTTTGTGATTGACAGTGTCCTTTAATGCTCATCCCTCATGATTAACCGCTGGACGTAGACGTAGATGGAGAACACTCGGGTTTGGTTGTGGTTTAACAGAAAAAAGAGCTGCACAATATTATAAATCACATTTCATTTGCTGTCTGTGGGAAACTCTTCTGAAAGACTCATATTATACATGTGAATTATATCACAGATTATCATTTACTCACAAATCTCTGTCTTTTCCTCAAAGTCAGTGGGGTCGGTGTTGTTTTGAACCCCACTGATTTTCATTACATGGACACATTCATCAAAATATGTTATTTTGTGTTTCACAGAAAAAAGCATACAGGTTTGGAACGGTGAGTAAATGATGACAGAATTATCATTTTTGGTGAATTATTCCTTTAATGGTTGAATTCTCATTCATAATGACAGTCATAGACGTGCTTCTCTGTCGCAGGAAAGAAAATATATTTACATGGTTTTTACATGTTTGACCGTTACAGTATTATTAGATAACACACTTACACTTTATTTTACAGTGTCATTTGTTACGTATTTCACATGCAGTTACTATAGTAATAACTATAAATTATGCATAATTTACATGCAACTAACCCCAAACCCTAACCCTATAATAAGTACATGTAGGTACGTAATATTACTCAGTACTTAATGTATAGTTACAGTGTAACAAAGACACCTTAAAATAAAGTGTAACCGGTAACACAGGGTCCTTGTTACATGTACTTCCTATAATAATAAATTATGCATAATTGCATGCAACTTAATCGAACCCTAACCCTAAGTAAATGATGTTAATTAATATTACTTAATACTTAAATGTACCTTAAACTAAAGTGTAACCTATTTTGGTAACACTTTATTTTACAGTGTCCTTGTTACACGTTACATTACTGTAGCAATAACTATAAATTATGCATAATTACATACAACTAACCCTAAACCAAACCAAACCCTAATCATAACCCTATAGTAAGTACATGTAATATAATATTACTCAGTAGTTAAATGTATAATTATAGTGTAACAAAGACACCTTTAACCGGTAACACTTACAGTGTCCTTGTTACATGTAACGTACTTCCTGTAATAATAAATTATGCATAATTGCATGCAACTTAATTAAGCCCTAAGTAAATTATGTTTATTAATATTACTCAGTACTTAAATGTACCTCAAACTAAAGTGTAACCTATTTTGATAACACTTTATTTTACAGTGTCCTTGTTACATGTAGTTACTGTAGTAATAACTATAAATTATGCATAATTACATGCAACCAACCCTCAACCAAACCCTAACCCTATAATAAGTACATGTAGTTAATTAATATTACTCAGTGCTTAAATATATAATTACACTATAGCAATGACACCTTAAAATAAAGTGTAACCCATATTTTTCTTAACTCGTTTAGATTTGTCAGATCAGCTCATGAGTTTTGGCTTCCATTCCCTTTCAGGTTCTAGTTAAATGTGACATTTATGTAAAATTCAACTTATGTATGTGTTTTTGCAATAACCAACTACTATTGGAAAAGTATGATGCTATTGGCATTTTAGTTCACAGTATTATCCTGATTTTAGACCTTTTAGGATTCAATAAATCAACATGCCAGAGTCTTGTGACAACTAGCCCCAGTTATATGTGTTTAGCCTTTTCCATCTGAGATTTATTTTTCATGTGAGCAGTAAACGAAAATAACACTCAGGTCAGACTCGTCCCGTCTCATGAGGCGTCTCTGGAACGCACTGAGGATTATGGGAGAATTTGATGACGCAGGTCTTTCCTTAAACGCTGTGGGAATAAGATGTCCCGCGGACACGTGACCGCGCTGTTGGACACATTTGTGCGCGGTGAGATCCTTTGGCTGTAGTGGGAGAGGGAAGCTGTTTCCTGACAGATCCCAGAGGAGAGCTGGAGCTTGTTAAATGCACTCGGCCATCGGTGAGCGTTTCCGAAGACTGTGTTCCTTGATTGTGTCTTGAGGCGAGATGTAGCAGAGAAAACTTCAAAGGCTGTGGAGGTTTGGATAATAAGCATCTCTCTGAGGATCTCAGCCGCCTCAACCTTCTTGGTTTTGAAGCGTTTCATCTTTATCCTGAGCTCAACGTCTACAGGAAGCACTTTGGGTGCGATTATTACGGATGATGTGAAGAGTTCAAATCAAATCAAATATGCTGGTGTTGCCAAGATTGTGAATGCGTTACAGATATTGCAATCCATACCCATCCATAAACCTTACACTCTTACAAATAAAGGTTACAAAAGAGGGTTTTCGCAGTGATAGAAGAACCATTTTTGGTTCCCCTTTGAGTGATCAGTTCTTAAAAAGCATTAATCTAAAGAACCTTTTGTGGGATGGATTATACACCGATCAGGCATAACATTATGACAAGTAAATAACACTGATTTAGTGGGTGTTAGTGGGTGGGATATATTAGGCAGCAAGTGAACATTTTGTCCTCAAAGTTGATGTGTTAGAAGCAGGAAAAATGGGCAAGCGTAAGGATTTGAGCGAGTTTGACAAGGGCCAAATTGTGATGGCTAGACTACTGGGTCAGAGCATCTCCAAAACTGCAGCTCTTGTGGGGTGTTCCCGGTCTGCAGTGGTCAGTATCTATCAAAAGTGCTCCAAGGAAGGAACAGTGGTGAACCGGAGACAGGGTCATGGGCGGCCAAGGCTCATTGATGCACGTGGGGAGCGAAGGCTGGACCGTGTGGTCTGAACAAACAGACGAGCTACTGGAGCTCAAATTGCTCAAGAAGTTAATGCTGGTTCTGATAGAAAGGTGTCAGAATACACAGTGCATCGCAGTTTGTTGCGTATGGGGCGGCATAGCCGCAGACCAGTCAGGGTGCCCATGCTGACCCCTGTCCACCGCCGAAAGCACCAACAGTGGCACGTGAGCATCAGAACTGGACCACGGAGAAATGGAAGAAGGTGGCCTGGTCTGATGAATCACGTTTTCTTTTACATCACGTGGATGGCCGGGTGCGTGTGCGTGGCTTACCTGGGGAACACATGGCACCAGGATGCACTATGGGAAGAAGGCAAGCCGGCGGAGGCAGTGTGATGCTTTGGGCAATGTTCTGCTGGGAAACCTTGGGTCCTGCCATCCATGTGGATGTTACTTTGACACGTACCACCTACCTAAGCATTGTTGCGGGGACCAACACAATATTATGTTATGCCTGATCGGTGTATAAAGGTTCTTCATGGAACCAAATAAAGAACCTTTATGTTATAAAATGTAGCGCTTTGTTTCAAAGAAGCTTCACAGTGATAAACAGGAAAATAACAGTGCTAAAGTTGCGAAATTCATCAATTATGAATTCAATTTAATCTGTAAATTAGCCCAACAGAAGACAAGTGTCATTATTCAGATCAGTTCAGTTCAATAACTTTGTGAAGGTCATCAATTATGAAAACGGTTCAATTCATCTATGAGCAACTACAGAATAGTGTCATAATTCAGATCTAGTAAGTTTAACCACAATTTTACTACAAATACCATGTTTAAACTATGGTTAATTTTGTGGTTACCATGGTTTAACTACAATAACCATGTTTATATATATATATATATAATATATATTTATATTTTATATATATTGACTAACATGACATACATTTTAACCAGGAAGGGATGGTTTTAGTCTGAATTTGGATTATGAATGTTTGTTTATTAAATAGTTTATTTTCCTACTCAACATTTGTCAATTACTGGTTTAGATCCCTTAAGCTGATTATTGATCTCTGGCCTCTGGAATGATATTGATCCTATAATGGTATTGATTTAACCCTATAGGCTCCTCTTCTAACAGATGCTTACAAACAATTACTTGCATTTAATGAGCTGATCAGCATTTTATTGATCATGCATTAAAATATATTGCTCAAACACAGAAATGTTCCTCAGAAAGGTACCATCATGATGTTTTGAATATGGCTATACAGTGTTTTTTGGACATGTGCCATTGTGTTCTTTTAAGCATCTTGAAGGGGGAAAGTACTGCATGTTCCTTTGCCATTGTACTTTTGTTTTTACTGGTGAATTTCATGTCTTAATGTTTTTCTTATGAACATGTTCCAAATGCCGCATGAATATTTTGTGTTTTTTTTTTTCTTGCATATTTGACCAACAGGAAGTGGCACGACGCGACAAAACTAGTGAATGCACGTCGCATCGCGCAGGTAAGCGCGCGTCACCATCGCGCGCTCTCTCTCGCTCTCTCTCTCTCTTTCTGCTGACCGGCTCTGATGGCGTTACGCGCGTTTGAGCATCACGAGCGCCGTCATTCATGGGGTTAAACAGTTTAGAAGGCAATTATTCAAATCCTGCAGCACTTCCACTGGATTTCGGGCTGCGGTATCATAGCAACAACACCCGAGAAGCACATCAGCTGCATCACCCGAACCTGAAGCACAAAACTCTCTGGATCAGAAAAGCCGCGCGCGCGACACTCCCCACAGAAGAGCGCGAGACGAGCGCGCGCGATTAAAACGGCTGAGAGGAGCGCGGGAATATTCCTGACTGAAAATAACGGAAATAACGAACTTATTTTTTTTTTTACCTTCGCGCAAAATGTTCTCTTCTGAAGGGAGAAAGTTTTCGTTTAAATGCCCGAATACGAATTTATTAGCCATATTTGACGGTAAGCGATCGTTTATTGTTCCTTCACTGTGTCGATGGAGTAGATTACATTGCTTTATCGATGAATGATATAAATGATTAATATATCAACGCATGACTGTCTGTATCTTATGTTTTATGTATTTTTAGGGCTCGTTAAATGTACAGAATGTCACGAGCTGTTACGCACGTTATTTTCTACGCATAAACCCCCTGATTTTCCCGTTTCTATTCAATTTTACGTTCATTTTGAACAGCAGGATGATTTAAATTACCTTTATTCGTTATTTCGTTTAATTCCTTCGACAGAAATCCCTTCAATAGAGGCTGTTCGTCTGAGCAGTAGCTCACAATCCCCATTTTATGTGCAAATATCAACAAAACTCTAATATTTACATTCAAATTCGTCTCTTTTCATGATCCCCGTGTCTATATTGAGATCAGAAACGTGGTAACATTACAGAAAACTATTAAATACGAACATTATAGCTTAATTGACTATAAATCTGCTCATTATCGAATATCACCGACCTGTTAGAAGACACTGAAGAGTAAGTAGGGTTATTCATTATTGATTATTATTGATTTGAAGGGCTAAATACTGTTTATCTGTTGTAACACTGTGGTGAACCTGTCCATGTTCAGGTCATATATGATCAATGCATGTTATGTTCTGTGTATTAGACTTTCTTTTAAAGGTCTTCTAGGATGCTAATAACTCTAAAATATGAAACATACCTGTGAATATTCACCTGTCCAGTGAATAACTACCAGTTAATTTCACCAAAAACCTTAGTGGCATGTATGCAGTTGACTTTGTGCTGGTCAAACAGCTCAATGAGGACAGTGTTTTATGCATAAGACTGTAGAGTTTGTTATGATTTGATATTGTAAGTGCAATAACTAATGCAGGAATGCATGAGTGGTTGTTTGTGCTATCAGAGCTCATTAATGCATCCAGTGTGCAGCAAAGCGCATGAGAATCTGTTCAAGCTGACCAAAAATCTGGAATAACAAGTGCAGCGTAAAGTGATCAACATGCATTAATCGCAGATCCACATGCAATAGAACTGGCGTATATGCTGTAAACCACTAAGTGGTTCTTAGCTTACATTACAGACCGGCAGCCGGTTGAAACAAACCCATAACCAGGAGTTTCTTTCACTTAAGGGATTTGCTGCAACTGGCCTTGCATTAAAGCACAGATTCCTTATTAGAATCCAAGTCCTGCATTAGAGACCAGATCCATCTATCGACTCTAGTCAGGGTCAGTATGGATTGCATATTTAGTTTGATGCAAATGAGACAGTGGGAGGTTGATTGATTCAAAGTCTAATGTTCACAACCTTTTTGTCCTCTAGAATTTGTTTGGAAAAACATGTGACCCTGGACCACAAAACCAGTCATAAGGGTCAATTTTTTGAAATTGAGATTTACACATCATCTGAAAGTTGAATAAATAAGCTTTCCATTGATGTGGTTTGTTAGGATAGGACAATATTTGACTGAGATACAACTATTGAAAATCTGGAATCTGAGGCTGCAAAAAAATCTAAATATTGAGAAAATCTCCCTTAAAGTTGTCCAAATAAAGTCCTTAGCAATGCATATTACTACTAATAATATATTTTTGATATATTTACGGTAGGAAATATACAAAATATCTTCATGGAACATGATCTTAATATCCTAATGATTTTTGGCATAAAAGAAAAATGGATAATTTTGACCCATACAATGTATTGTTGGCTATTGCCACAAATATACCCGTGAGACGCATGACTGGTTTTGTGCTCCAGGGTCACATATTTTCAATGAGCAATTAAACCCTATTGAATAAACTGCATCTGTCCCGCACAATCATTAGTTTGAATTAAACAGTGAGTTCAATAATGGATGTGTTGATCCTTTTAAAGTCAAACTGCAATCTTGTTTCTTGTTGCTTTATTGATTGTATGTTGTTAGAAACATAGATTGCAACTCCCACATTGTATAAACCAAATCTAGACAAGGAGAAGCATCCATGCTGGATTCAGATCAGTGAATTGCAGCTTTTGCCAGCAGCACATATTTCAGATGGATTTTGCCTTTGTGAACAGCATATCATTCATTTTCCGCCCACGAATGAATGTCAGCAGCATATGCTCGGTGAAATTTGTATATTTGTGTGCGGAGTATTGTTTGTTGACTTGTGCGCCCCGCGTTTGTGAGTGGAATTGGATGGTAATAGCCGTCATTTTTAGCTCCATTACCTTTATGTTTCCCTGCACTGACTGCGTGATGATGGAGCTGGTGGGAAATCACATTTCTGCTACGTCTCTAGTTTTACAAGCAAACTCAATCTGGCAGTCTTACACGATCGCTGTCATTTTGTGTTTTGTCCTCATGATGTTTATTTCCATCTCCGCTACCCTTCATCCAGCCCTTCAGATATGAATGTAAAGGTCATTGTGATCCATAAATCCTTCTCGCCCGTGTTTGAGATGTCAATTGATGTGTGAAGTCTCTGTGGATCCCGCCGCTCATTTCTCTGTTCGCACAGATTCTCTGCTGTTTGCTTTGATGTGGAAGGATCCGCACACACCTTTGAACTCCCGCGGTCTGCGTGAACGTCTGTTTGTCTGGACTTTCAGAGAGTTTTCAGCTTTATTTGATTAAATGTGGAGTCCTTCGTTGCCAAACACTCTCAGGAATTCATCAAATCTATAAATCTTTGTGGATGGAAAAATAGAAGCAGTGCCAACACAGAAGCCTTGTTTCTTAAAAGCAGTTTGTTTTGTAACATCAGCGTCTGAGCGTTGATTTGTTAATATTATGCCCTCAAAGTCTTGCTGTTGTTTCTGGCTCTACTAGAGCAGGTTTTCCTGCTTGAATGTTGATTATTTCCTCATATTCTCCATTGTTGCGGCTCCTCTCTTCCCAGTCTGTCAGTAACGCTCTGTTTAGTTCCTGTCTCTATGAAGCCCCTCCACACTGTGCTCTGATTGGTCGGCTGGAGCGGTGTGTTGTGATTGATGTTTGGGAAACGTCCCGCCCCTTACCATAACCGCCAGTTTCAACACACTACTAACTCAACCAGGCCCCGCCCCTTTATTCTGCGCATTAATTATTTAAATGAGGAATATTGTGACGTGTTGGTTCTCGAGACTACAATGGAGGCGTTTCAGGGAGTTCAGAAACACTGACACTGATAGAGAGAATAACTGGAGCTTTTTCATGCTCTAACAGCAACATTACACACAAAAGAGAGATGGAGAACAGCAGAATAGGGCTCTTTATGAAAGAAACATCCATTTGTTGGTAGCCGAGCAGTGTATATACAATATGAGACGTAACATTAGTGACCGCAGTTCCATGTAATGCATTTACACTAGCTGAAATCTTTGCTAATCCAATTATCAATTGGTTTTGCATGATTTTTAACCGTTTTATGAACACTAACTTATGGTGATAAAGGTTTTCAGTGAAATAATGTGGTGCTAGAATGTTCAGGCGCAAATATCCAATCTGAATGTTTATGTCATTAAATATTCATAAGCTTTGTACAGCCATATAAACTTTACCATTATGTTTTGTCTGATGAAAATGATTAAAGTGAGGAAGAGACGCTATTATTATGTTTGCTGTAGACTTACAGTGCACTCACATAAAGCAATATACAGAAAATATTGGCTATAATATTTTGATTGTACGATTGATTATATTGTCACACAAATTGTACAACAGTAATATATTATGTAATGTTGTATCTAAGGTATATACACCGATCAGGCATAACATTATGACCAGTGAATAACACTGATTATCTCTTCAGCACGGCACCTGTTAGTGGGTGGGATATATTAGGCAGCAAGTGAACATTAAGATTTACTGTACCGTACGGATCTAATATGATGTTACACATCAGATGTTTTTCCCCAACAGTTAACCAAACGTTCACATAAGTCATAACAGATAATGTTTGCGTGAATACTCGCCATGACAGATATTTTGTAATACTGTAATTCTGTGTGTATATCGGGAGGCGTCTTTGTGCACACACTTAAGGTCTGTCAGTCAGCACGAGTGAGATCGTTTTGTTTACATCAGCATGAGTTTGAAAATCGCATTTCATTGGTTCAGACTCATGCCATCGAGAATTCACTATGAATATTCACAAAGTTGGAATGCTGCGCTTTCAAACGATACTTCGAACTTGTACTGAGAGGAAGCGCCAGTCGTGGAGAAGCGAGCAGAGAAAAAGAGCATTTTTCATGGACAAAGGAAAGGTTTTCCTCTCAGAAAGCGTACAGGTAAAGACACTTTTAGATGTTTAATTGCTATTTGGAGCATTGGGATTGCTAGACGAGGGCTAAATGAACTACATTTTTGTGAAAACCCGAAATTCGACCAAAATTGATATTTTTCACTTGTTTTGCCTGTAGCTCGTAATTAGCCTGTGCGCATTCCCACTCATTTTGTCAGCACGGGTCTCACACACACACACACACACACACACATATATATATACCGATCAGACATAACATTATGACCACTGACATGTGAAGTGAATAACACTGATGATCTCTTCATCACGGCTCCTGTTAGTGGGTGGGATATATTAGGCAGCAAGTGAACATTTTGTCCTCAAAGTTGATGTGTTAGAAGCAGGAAAAATGGGCAAGCGTAAGGATTTGAGCGAGTTTGACAAGGGCCAAATTGTGATGGCTAGACGACTGGGTCAGAGCATCTCCAAAACTGCAGCTCTTGTGGGGTGTTCCCGGTCTGCAGTGGTCAGTATCTATCAAAAGTGCTCCAAGGAAGGAACAGTGGTGAACCGGAGACAGGGTCATGGGCGGCCAAGGCTCATTGATGCACGTGGGGAGTGAAGGCTGGCCCGTGTGGTCCGATCAAACAGACGAGCTACTGGAGCTCAAATTGCTCAAGAAGTTAATGCTGGTTCTGATAGAAAGGTGTCAGAATACACAGTGCATCGCAGTGCCTGATCGGTGTATATATATATATATATATATACACCGATCAGGCATAACATTATGACCACCTTCCTAATACTGTGTTGGTCCCCGTTTTGCTGCCAAAACACCCATCGAGGCATGGACTCCACTAGACTCCTGAAGGTGTGCTGTGGTATCTGGCACCAAGATGTTAGCAGCAGATCCTTTAAGTTCTGTAAGTTGTGAGGTGGGGCCTCCATGGATCGGACTTGTTTGTTCAGCACATCCCACAGATGCTCGATTGGATTGAGATCTGGGGAATTTGGAGGCCAAGTCAACACCTCAAAATCGTTGTTGTGCTCCTCAAACCATTCCTGAACCATTTTTGCTTTGTGGCAGGCGCATTATCCTGCTGAAAGAGCCACAGCCACCAGGGAATACCGTTTCCATGAAAGGGTGTACATGGTCTGCAACAATGCTTAGGTAGGTGGTACGTGTCAAAGTAACATCCACATGGATGGCAGGATCCAAGATTTCCCAGCAGAACTATGCCCAAAGCATCACACTGCCTCTGCCGGCTTGCCTTCATCCCATAGTGCATCCTGGTGCCATGTGTTCCCCAGGTAAGCCACGCACACGCACCCGGCCATCCACGTGATGTAAAAGAAAACGTCATTCATCAGACCAGGCCACCTTCTTCCATTGCTCCGTGGTCCAGTTCTGATGCTCACGTGCCACTGTTGCCGCTTTCGGTGGTGGACAGGGGTCAGCATGGGCACCCTGACTGGTCTGCAGCTATGCAGCCCCATACGCAACAAACTGCGATGCACTGTGTATTCTGACACCTTTCTATCAGAACCAGCATTAACTTCTTGAGCAATTTGAGCTCCAGTAGCTCGTCTGTTTGATCGGACCACACGGGCCAGCCTTCGCTCCCCACGTGCATCAATGAGCCTTGGCCGCCCATGACCCTGTCGCCGGTTCACCACTGTTCCTTCCTTGGAGCACTTTTGATAGATACTGACCACTGCAGACCGGGAACACCCCACAAGAGCTGCAGTTTTGGAGATGCTCTGACCCAGTCGTCTAGCCATCACAATTTGTCAAACTCGCTCAAATCCTTACGCTTGCCCATTTTTCCTGCTTCTAACACATCAACTTTGAGGACAAAATGTTCAATTGCTGCCTAATATATCCCACCCACTAACAGGTGCCGTGATGAAGAGATAATCAGTGTTATTCACGTCAACTGTCAGTGGTCATAATGTTATGCCTGATCGGTGTATATATATATATAGTGAATCTCAACTGCCTGTTTTTTCGGTTTCATCACAAATGATGATATATAATCGGCCAGTTTTTTATATAAAGTTGTGTATATAAGAATGTCCAACATCATCTGCATACATACAGTACAATCATCTAAAGCGATACATACTATTTAGCAAATCTCAACTGATTGTTTATAGCATCACAAAATGCAACTATATTATTGTCCAGCTCTAATCTGCTAAATGCAACTATAAGGCATTAAGATATTATAAACATTAACATCAGGATTTTCTGTAAAGCTGCTCTGAAACAATGTGTTTTGTGAAATGCGCTATACAAGTAAATTGGTCTTGATTTAAAGACAAGCAGTGCATTTCCACAGATTGACCAGCCATAAACTTTAAATAGTAAATTTAGTGCAGGTCCATAAATGCTCATAAAAGCATTTTTGTTTGCTTGACAGGAGGGAAAGTGAGTATTTCTCTCGCATTTTTCCTGATTGTGTTGTGATCAAGTGGGATGTCAGATGCCATATACTGAGGGACAATAAAAGTGCACCATCATTCACCCGACATAAAGTAAGAGTTAAATCTCGTTTTCTAGAATCATAGCAAAGTCAATTGATAATCTGTTTACTGGTTGATAGATTCATGACTGACGAGAACACGTAATTACATGCTTCATGTTTGTTTACTCTCATCAGGTTTATGAAGCCTTGGAGGGTCATTATCACGTCGTATCTGCTGATTCATGTTAAATCAATGTCCATCTAATGCGTTGAGAGACGTTTAACGAGCGTTACACATGAAGAGAAATGGACACTCAGTGAGTTTGCAGTGAGAAACCAATGCACTTTTCTCTTCTTTTCTCCCCTGATGATTCAGAACTAATGAACTCTGGTGCTGGAAACTCAAATTTGTATTTTCCTCTGGAAGTCCCTTTTGGAAGACAACATAAAGATTTAATTGGTGCCATAAATTATTAGGCTCTACTGCAGAAAAGTGGATGGGTTCACAAAGGCCACTGCAAAGTCTGTTTTGATTAAGAACATGTAATAAACACACAGTGTGTTCTACTGGACTAAATAGTCTCTACAAGCTTTAATGAGGCTGTGTTTGGGTCAGACCCTTGAGAAAGACTAATAAATCTGAATCTTTGGGAGTTTATTTAGAACGACACCATGAGAGGGAAGTTGTGCTCGTCTTCTCTATTGCACCGTATATCCGAGTGAAACGCTTCTGGAACAAAAACAAATGTGACCCGTGCTGGCAAAATGAGTGTGAATGTGCACGGGATGATTTCGGGCTACAGGCAAAAAAAGTGAAAAATGTCAATTTTGAGGTTTTAACAAAAATGAGTTCATTAAGCCCTCATCTAGCGATCCCAGTGCTCCAAATAGAAATTAAACTTCTTTATTTGTACGTTTTCAGAGAGGAGTACCTTTCGTTTGTCCATGAAAACGATCTCACTCGCGCTGACGGACAGGTCCGACGCGTGCGCACAAAGACGCCTCTCAGACAGCGCGCGATCCCGATACACACACACACACACAGAATTACAGTATTTCAAAATATCTGTCATGGCGAGTATTCACGCAAACATTATCTGTTGTGTCTTAAATGAACGTTTGGTTAACTGTTGGGGAAAAACACCTGATGTGTAACATTATATTAGATCTGTGCGTTACAGTAGATCTTAATATATAGACTGTCTATCTCATTAATGTTAATCAAACAATTGTGGTATCATGGAAAAAAAAAGTTACTTGGTGAAAATACTTGGTGTTGACTTGGTGTGTGTCAAATTTGGTGTTATTACCAGGGATTTTAAGGGATTGTTTTGTTTTGGAACATTTAGGAAACTTTACCTCGATTTTTCTCAAAATTGACTCTATCGACAGGTGTAGCTCAGTCTTTTTTTGTCCGATTCAAACAAATCATACATAACAGGGCTCGACATTAACGCTTGTCCGGGACAAGTGGATTTTTTGAAGGGGCAAGTGAAAGAGAATTTTACTTGCCCGACTGGACAAGTATCCTGATTAAAACGTCAATAGCAAAAAATAACTAAGGAATCACCAAAACGCGAGAATGATTCTGCATTCATTTAGTGTAAGTGGCGATTGATAGTGAATAATACTATAATATATAATGTACTGACGGTAACAAGGTTGTGCTGTTGAGGCTTGCGCAGCCTCATGAGGAGAAATGGCAACAAATGAGTGCAGCTCAAAGAAACTCAGTTAACACTGCGGTAAAAGTGTGAGGTTTTTATATTTATAACATATGATACAGTTAAGCAACATCACACGACCAAGAGTGCTGAATACCATCACGACTGAAAATGTGACTGATTTCATATGACAGCTCAATAAACAAGTAATTAATATTAAGTCACTTACATTTTAGATGCAGTATTGACTGTTTTTGTTCCGTTTCAGCAGCGAAAATAGTTCCAAGATCTCAGAAGAACCACAGCGCGTCTCACAGAAACACTCAGCCGTGTTTCATTCTTGAATGATTCAGCACTTTGAAGAATCGGTTGAGTCAGTGACCCATTCATAAACAACTGGCTCACTCTTGAACGAATCATTTGAATGAACGACTCAACGACTCACTCATTAAGACGGTCACCTGTCGCCACCTACTGGCGGTTTAGTTTCATGTTTAAAAGTGTCATTCTTTCCAGCATTTCTTATTTTTATATTCAAAATATGTTTAAAACAATCTTATAACATTATTTAATGCAGTTGTAATTTTTCAGTGTAAATTATTTAATTTGACTGGTAACAGCCCTATAGTGTTTTATTATTCTAATTTAATATATGCTTCATCTTTCATTTTAAATTCTAAAATTTGATCAATATATTTAAAATGATTAGGGGAATAATGCCCTTTATAAAAAATTAAAATATCATAAATATGTCAAAGCTGACTGAACACTGATGAGAATATTGCTTCAGAATAAATTATATTGAAATGAATGAAAATAACAATAACTAATTTTTGAAAATTTGCTCATTGCGACTCATTTTGCCAGCACGTGTCAAATGTAGGGCGGGGCTTGATTTTGTCCGTTTGGAATTGATTGTATGGGGTTGGTTTGCTATTGGTTGATCTCATGTGAGTGACAGGTTGCCCCGCCCTGAGATGTCTCTTATTCAAACACAGCATGTCACAACTGGTTACTTCTTTATTTGATCCCATGTGAATTCAAAGCTTTAATTCAGTGTTATTTGATTAAGTCTATTGTCTGGACAGGACCTTCAAAAGCCTATAGATCATGTTTACCCGCTGACATCAGTAAGTGAATCATTGACTGACAGACAGTGATGTTATTTTCTCACTCATTCCCACAGTTTGTGATAGAATCAGCTTCTATGTCAAATCAACACCAAACAGATGCTTTTCCTCTTTATGTTTGGAGTCTGAAGTGAATCATGTCATCTGTCTCCGCCACACACTGCTCATGTGTCCGTGATCGTTGATCACTGCTGTGTGTTTGTGCTGCATTAACCCACACCATCCATATGCCGTTCACAGGAAACAGCCTCTCGCTCCCACTCAGCGTGCCGGAGAGTCCAGTGAACACTCGCCTGAGACGGAGCTTCGCCTCGCCTGCTTCGTGTTCATCCTCTCTCGTGTTCAGCCTTCCGGATTTGACAGAGCTTTCATCAAGATAAGCGAGCTTCTGGAACATCCATCTAATGAGGAACCAATAGGAGCACAGCAAATGCTGGTGTGTGACATTCATTGAAAAAGGGTGATACTGAGTCACAAGCAAAAATAAGTCTCTTCTGCTCACGAATTTCTTTGATCAAAAATACAGGAAAAATTGTGAAATATTGCTATTCAAAATGGCTGTTTTCTATGTGAATATATAGTAAAATGTCATTTATTTCTGTGATCAAAGCTGAATTTTTACTCTTCAGTGTCACATGATCCTTCAGAAATCATTCTAATGTGCTGATTTGCTGCTCCAGAAATATTTCTGATTCATATTTTTGTTGAAACCCTGATACACTACTGTTCAAAAGTTATAGTGACAATAAAGACATTAATAATGTTACAAAAGATTCTATTTCAAATAAATGCTGTTCTTTTGAACTTTATATTCATCAAAGAATCCTGAAAAATACAGTGTATCAGTTTCCACAAAAAATTAACCGTTTTCAACATTGCTAATAATCATAAATGTCATCATATTAGAATGATTTCTGAAGGATCATGTGACACTGAAGACTGGAGTAATGATGATAGATTCAGCTTTGATCACAGGAATAAATTACACTTTACTATATATTCACATAGAGAACAGATATTTTAAAGTGTAATATTTCACAATTTTTACTGCATTTTTTGATCAAATAAATGCAGCCTTGGTGACTCTTTCAGAAACATTAACACATCTTAATTCCAAACTTATTTGGATGATAGTGTGTATGTGTTTTTGTTTGTGTTTGGATTTTTTTATGATTATTATTTGTTGTTGCTTGTATATGCACATGCTACATGCTATATTTAGTAAGTATGTGTCTAGATCTCATGGCTTTTCCAGCCCACACTAATGTTCTCATGTTCTTCCTATCTTTTCCAGGATGATTAATTGAGTGCCATCATGATTGCCACAGGGGGTCTGCTGCGGATATCTGCCAGGCGACAGGACTCCCTCCGCGCTAAGAACCACGCTGAAAACAAGCGCAAGAGGAAAGCGAAGAAAAAGAGGAAGAACGAAGTGGTTGTGGTTAAAGGAAAGCTGAAGCTGTGCTCCGTATCTGGACTGGTCGCTGCCATTGGGATTCTGGTGCTGCTGGTTGGCGTCGTCATGGCTGTGTTGGGCTACTGGCCCAGAGAGAGTGCGCTGTATCCGGGATTGGTGAACACACAGAGCGCTCAGAGCCGAGGCCGTGAATTAGTCAATGTGACCGTCAGATGGGATCTACTAGATAAAGACTTCAGGAGCTATAATGGCTCCAATGGGACTGCTGAGCTGGATTCGCCTAAGCTAGGACCATTTGCTACGTTTATAAACACCTACTTGTATTCAGACAAGCTGAAGGTGTTCGGACCTTTAATTATGGGCATCGGGATCTTCCTATTCATTTGTGCTAATGCAGTACTTCATGAAAACAGAGACAAAAAGACCAAAATCATTAACCTCAGAGACATCTACTCAACGGTGATTGACATTCATAGTTTGCGGAGCAAGGAGTCCGGGCCGCTGAACGGTTTCGTGAACTACTGCCAATCGAAAGAGAACAAATCACACGGAGCTCCTCATAAAGGCTCCTGGCCTTCTCCAGGCTCCGGTCGACACGACGCAAGTAGCATAATCTCATCCCGACGTGTGTCTACCACCATCCCACGAGTCTCGTCTTTGGAAAAGCAGAGCTTTACGGACACCGTCTACAGTATCTATCAAGATCAGAACCGAATCCCACCTGAGCTCAAGCAGTGGGAAACCAGAACCATCGTGTCCACTTCAGTCAATGCTTTCACCCTGCCAATGATGAAGCTCAACAACCGAGGAGCGTCCGAAAGAAGGGGGTCGGACAAAACCGGAGAAGCCAAGAGAGAGTTTTTGGACGCTGAGGCCATTTGCAGACGTTTGGAGGATCTGGTAGCGTCTAGGACCATCACAAAGGCCAAAGTGGAACCGGCTCAAACTCATCCAGAGCTTCCGCAGGACTCGGTGGAGGTTTACAGGAGTAGCGGCAGTTTGCAAGGAGCACCTCGAGTTTCTCTGCAGGGTTCCCAGGTTCAACTGCTTCCACCGTGTTCGCCGGGACGCAAGGCCACAGGATCTCACCTGTCTTTAAGCGCTTTGTCAGACTACTCCAGGTCTATCGATCTGGATATCTGTGCATCTACCCCTACAGACCGGCAGGTGCGATTGAGACGTCTCAGCTGCCCTCGACTGGAGGGCCTCGGCGGCGGAGGCTACACCAAACTCGAGGGCCTGGGCGGCGAGTCCTTCGAGTCCACGGACAATGCGATGTTTAGTCATGGGAGTTCTGTTGAGGTTTTGGAAAAGGACCAAGAGCATCACAATCAGATGGACCAAGAGGAGAGCAGTGTGGTCAGACAATATTCAAAGAAACAAAAACTCATAATGGTTTCTCAATCGGACACTACTTTAGAGGATGTGGAAATGGACAGTGTAGAAATTTAACTAGGTGATTCGCTCGAGACTCTTATGTCTGATATGAAACTAAAGGTACGGTCTCATTGGCGGAATTTGTTTAGCGAATTTTCACAATCGAAATCCAGTCGTTTCAATAGGAATCCACGCGATTGGGAATTTCCCCACATGGATTTTGCATTGGTAGAGTCAAGGACCATCCCAAAGGCCAAAGTGCAACCCTCATAAAGGTTAAATTTCTACTCTGTCTATTTGATGGTCCTCGGAAAGTAATTTCAGCAAATTTTCACAAGCAAAATCCAGTCATTTCAATAGTAATCCACACAATTGGGAATTTCCCCACATGGATTTTGCATTGGTAGAGTCTAGGACCATCACAAAGGCCACAAATTTCTAGTTAAACTTCTACTCTGTCCATTTGATGGTCAGAAAGTAATTTCAGCATGGGCATCGGAAGCAAAAGAAATGTGGGTGGGTCCTCCCCCAGAAAAATGTTACTGGAGTAGATGCCATTTACATTAAGTGCAAACAGCCCGCCTTGTTTACTAAACGTCTGGTTGGGACAGTCAAAATTACAGAAGACACCGAAATTATTTACAGCAGCAATAGTGTATGGGGTAAAGCACATGGCAGAAAGTTTTGACACAATCGACCCGAGGTTCGAATCCGCCTTTTGCCGAACTCGCTCTATACTCCCTTTTCCCATCACATATCAGATCGGAAAGGCATTTATTTTCAATAAAAATGAAGAAAATATGAAAAAAGTGGAAATAAAAGTGGGTCTTGTCCCACCCACATACAATTGTTCCGACACCCATGAATTTCAGCGAAATCCAGTCATTTCAACAGGAATCCACACAATTGGAAATTCCCCCACATGGATTTCGCATTGGTAGAGTCTAGGACCATCACAAAGGCCAAAGTGCAACCCTCACAAAGGCTAGTTAAATTTCTACTCTATTCATTTGATGGTCCTCAGAAAGTAATTTCAGTGAATTTTCACAAGCGAAATCTGGTCATTTCAATAGGAATCCACGCAATTGGAAATTTCCCCACATGGATTTCACATTGGTAGAGTCTAGGACCATCACAAAGGCCATGAATTTCTAGTTAAATTTCTACACTGTCCATTTGATGGTCTTTAGAAAGTAATTTCAGCTAATTTTCACAAGCAAAATCAATTCATTTCAATAGGAATCCACACGATTGGGAATTTCCCCACATGGATTTTGCATTGGTAGAGTCTAGGACCATCACAAAGGCCACGAATTTCTAGTTAAATTCTAGTTAAATTTATACTCTGTCCCATTTGATGGTCTTCTGACTGGATTTTGCTTGTGAAGATTTGCTGAAATTACTTTCTTTTTAATAGGAATCCACACGATTGGAAATTTCCCCAAATGGATTTTGCATTGGTAGAGTCTAGGACCATTACAAAGGCCATGAATTTCTACAGTCTAGTTACATTTCTACACTGTCCATTTGATGGTCCTCAGAAAGTAATTTCAGCTAAAGTTTGCTTGGCATAAAAGGTTCATCGTCCATTACTAGTGTAGCGATGTGTGAAGAACAGCTCACACAGGAAACCCCTTTAAAACAAGCAACTTTCTGATGGTCAACGTGGCGAATTTACAAAATCTGCGTGGGGAAATCTTTCACCTCCACATGGATTCCTATTGAAATGGCTGGATTTTGCAGAACAATGGTAAATGTGACTGCACCTTACAAGTAATTTCAGTGACATTACATGCAGTGATGCTCTTCAGAAAGAGAGCAAACGTTGCCTGAAATGATGTTAATATGTTAGACCCAAAGGTCAGTCTTTAATACTGTTTCCTAAAGGAACTACAAGCAAAAACCAGATGGAAGTAACAGTCTCAGACTCTCAGCATGATAGCACAGCTATGCTCCACTAGATTAAAAACATTACTTTAAACTTCCAGTAGTAGAATATTTGTGGCTGTTTAGTTTATCGGTGAAGTTTGGCTGTCTGAGCAGCATGTTTTATACTGTCGTCTACTTGCACTTTTTTTAACCACCAAATTACTGATTATTTTTAGAGATTGACTTGATAGCAATATCTCATTTGAAATGTTCCCTGCTTGTGTGGGAAATATTTATGTTTGCATTTTGCCTCCGAGATGTTAACTTACACATGTATGCTGTCAGTTTTTATTTACTTTTTGTTTGTTTTTTTACTTAAATTAACTCGAACGAACCAAATCCAGTCATTAGCTAGCACAGTGGTTCATGTAGTAATGTCTGAGATGTAATGTCCATTACAGTATATTTAAAATATCATGAGACGTTGACAGTTTCTCAGATGGGTTTTGGGGTCAAGTAATTAAAGATTAATCTTTAAAACAGCCCAAGAGAAGCATTAATGCCACGTTCCATCCAAAACCAGATGTTTGAACGAGGAAAAATCAAGTAACCTCTGGGGAAATGAGAGTTTAGAGTTAAAACCGATGGCTTTTAATGACTAATTTGGAGTTGTGTGATCTGAAACGGGTCAGATAAACATGCGCTAACTAACCATCACAGTGCACATACTATTACTGTTCCCAGTTTCAGTTGGGTCTTGAGTTGAATGGAACACAGTGTGATCTGCAGCTCGTGATGTTAAAGGATTAGTTCACTTCAAAATGAAAGTTTCCTGATAATTTACTCACCCCCATCTCATCCAAGATGTTCATGTCTTTCTTTCTTCAGTCGGAAAGAAATTAAGTTTTTTGAGGAAAACATTCCAGGATTTTTCTCCACATAATGGACTTCAATGGCAACCAACGGTTGAAGGTCCAAATCAATGCAGTTTCAGAGGAAGGGCTTCAGAGGCTCTGCACGATCCCAGAGGAATAGGGTCTTATCTAGACAAACCATCGGACATTTAAAAAAAAAAAAATGAAAATGTATATACTTTTTAACCTCAAATGCGCGACTTTGGTGTTCTGCTTTTGCACGATGTATGTCGTCATCACGTCGGAAATGTCACGTGACGTAGGTGGAAGAACCGACCCAGGTGCTGAAAAACTCCATCTCATGTTCTCCTCCAACTTTAAAATCGTCCGACATCGTTGTTTTACCTTTATTTTTGTAAAGGGCGTTTGATTTAGTCTTTGCACGTGTTTTAACACTGGGTCGGTACTTCCACCTACGTCACGCGTGACCTTTCGCCGTGAAGAACAACACCGAAGTCGCGCATTTGAGGTTAAAAAGTATATAAATGTTTATTTTTTTTAAAATGTCCGATGGTTTGGCTAGAGACCCTATTCCTCTGGGATCGTGCAGAGCCTCTGAAGCCCTTCCTCTGAAACTGCATTGATTTGGACCTTCAACCGTTGGTTCCCATTGAAGTCCATTATGTGGAGAAAAATCCTGGAATGTTTTCCTCAAAAAACTGAATTTCTTTTCAACTGAAGAAAGAAAGACATGAACATCTTGGATGAGATGGGGGTGAGTAAACTATCAGGAAACTTTCATTTTGAAGTGAACTAATCCTTTAATGAACAGACGGTCATGTGGGAGTTTGTCTTTGTTACGGTGTTAAAATATAACGGTAAACTCTTCTAAAGCTTCCCTAGTCAGTTCAGTCATGTCTCCATTTGCCTTTAATAGAACAATCAGATTCTGCTATTTAATAAACACATTGAATGCAACTGAAAACAACAGCAAGCGCCGTCTCAATCTGCTAGTGCTGAATCTGACCTATCTCTTAAAAATAGAGAAAAGAGAGTGATAGCATAGAAGAACCACTTGATCAGTTCGTAAAAGAACCATTTTTTCTTAGTGTGAAGAGATTCTTAGAGTTTCATGGATGTTAAAGGTGGAACCATCAATGCCAACACAGAAGCTTTATGTTTGAGTGTGTTTGATAATCCAGTATCTCTCCATCGTGTGTGTGTGTGTGGTACGTTTCTGATATGGTGTCAGTGAAATCATCTGTTTACAGATATGCCGGTCCTGAAAATATTTAACACTCTCCGTGGATGAATGAAGAGTTCAACTCAAGAAAGCCGAAAAACAGAAACTCTTTGATGCGAAACTGTTTCCTCCTGTGCATCATATATATGTCTGAATACACTGGACAACATATTAAACTCACAATCTATCAAGATTAAAGCATATAGTTTTCTTTCATCACAACGAGGTGAACTTTAGATCATTTCTCTGCTTTGATTTTGATTTCTTCACGTTTTCCTTATTTAAATCTTTAAAATTTAAGCATGTTTTCTTTCAAAAGTTGTTGTTTTTTTCCTGTGTCTCAATATAACTTTCCATCCTGCCAGTCTTTTGTAAAATCCCTTGGTTGAACGACATCATCCCACAGGAAGTGACATCATTTTGGAGGGAAAACTGCAGAATAGACATCAGTAAGTATGGATTTGATGGATTCTGGGATGTTTATTTGGTCTAAAACATTAAATAAGATCAACATTTCAAAAGATTATTAAAATATGAAAATGAACTTATAGCTGATGTCCTCATATGCCTCAATGACTAACAGGGAATATTCCTAGAACATTCGGGCAACGTTCTCTCAAAGTTATGAACAAACGTTCTTCCAGTAACGTTAATAGAACGTTAACCCTCTGGTGCTCTTCACGTATCGGTCAAAAATTATCTATTTTTTTTTTATTTCAATGAATGTACTATATTTTACTTTTATGTTTTTTATTTAATATTTTGTATATTTAGGGGATTTTATGCTACTAAATTATATTTATGCTGTAGTTATAATCCATTTATGACTTTTATCCATTTAGGACCTGAAAATGAAATTTCCAACTTAAACTTATAAATCTTGAATGCTTTGGGTCACAGACAGTTTGAGCTCTTTTTAAAGACACTCGGCAGATTATTGCTGAAGTGAAACAAGTTTTAAAAAGTCAACTTGAAAAAAAGTTACAGAATTGTATGCGTATTGTTATGAAAAATGCACAAAAATACTATTTTGAATTTTTATTTGAAATATATATTTTCAAAAACAAAATCAAAGCCATAAATCTAAATGAGTTGTGTTCCAAATTTGAGGTTGAAATCTCAGATAATGATCTTTCAGTGAAAGTGTGTGTGTGTGTGCAGTACCAAACGCTTCCACTAGATGAGATTCATCTCTCGTTTATTTCCAATGCACTCATTTCTGACCGCGAGGAGCACAAGTGACTTTTTTTTTCAGGACCATTTAATCCTTTCGAATCGTGTCCATGATTTTTTTTGTGTGTGTTCACACAGCAAGAGCCAAAACCTTTACCAAGTTTCATACCGTTCTGATTAAGTAAAAAATTCTAAAAAATGTTTTGGTCAAAAATGACTGAAGTGCATCAGAGATGTTCTCAAAATGTTAGCACAAAAACATTATTCATGGAGCTTTCTGAAACGTTTTAGTTGGATTTTCATGTAATATTTTTAAATGTTGCTACTTGTTTCAGAACATTCTAAAACTTTCAAAAGTAACATCCCATAATGATTGAAGAATGATACAATGGAACGTTTCCTTAACGTTCAGAAACATTCAAAAGTAACATCCCATAATGTTTGAAGAATGATACAATGGAACGTTTCCTCAACATTCAGAAACATTCAAAAGTAACATCCCATAATGATTGAAGAATGATACAATGGAACGTTTCCTCAACGTTCAGAAACATTCAAAAGTAACATCCCATAATGTTTGAAGAATGATACAATGGAACGTTTCCTCAACATTCAGAAACATTCAAAAGTAACATCCCATAATGATTGAAGAATGATACAATGGAACGTTTCCTCAACATTCAGAAACATTCAAAAGTAACATCCCGTAATGATTGAAGAATGATACAATGGAACGTTTCCTCAACATTCAGAAACATTCAAAAGTAACATCCCATAATGATTGAAGAATGATACAATGGAACGTTTCCTCAACGTTCAGAAACATTCAAAAGTAACATCCCATAATGTTTGAAGAATGATACAATGGAACGTTTCCTCAACATTCAGAAACATTCAAAAGTAACATCCCATAATGATTGAAGAATGATACAATGGAACGTTTCCTCAACATTCAGAAACATTCAAAAGTAACATCCCATAATGTTTGAAGAATGATACAATGGAACGTTTCCTCAACATTCAGAAACATTCAAAAGTAACATCCCATAATGTTTGAAGAATGATACAATGGAACGTTTCCTCAATGTTCAGAAACATTCAAAAGTAACATCCCATAATGATTGAAGAATGATACAATGGAACGTTTCCTCAACATTCAGAAACATTCAAAAGTAACATCCCATAATGTTTGAAGAATGATACAATGGAACGTTTCCTCAACATTCAGAAACATTCAAAAGTAACATCCCATAATGTTTGAAGAATGATACAATGGAACATTTCCTCAACGTTCAGAGAACATTCAAAAGTAACATCCCATAATGTTTGAAGAATGATACAATGGAACGTTTCCTTAACGTTCAGAAACATTCAAAAGTAACATCCCATAATGTTTGAAGAATGATACAATGGAACATTTCCTCAACGTTCAGAGAACATTCAAAAGTAACATCCCATAATGTTTGAAGAATGATACAATGAAATGTTTCCTGAATGTTCGCATAACCAAGAATGTTTTTAAACTGGACGTTTTGAACGTTCACAGAACATTCTGAAATAATATTTTCATTTTAATGGGTGTTCTAGTCTGTGCTTAAATAATAACCGATAAAGTTAAAGTTTTACCAGAAAGTCTGCTTTAAATGTGTAACCCATTTTATTCTGCATGTGTCCTCCAAAAGTTTTTCAGATAGATCCTCATCCAGAATATAACCTTCAGTCTCTCTCTCTCTCTTTTGGATCTGTATGTTGTAACATCTGCCTGTATTTCCTCGGATCAATAATGCTGCAGTTCGGCTCACGGTCTCTTGTGCTGTTGTGGGATTTATGCAGCACTTTCCTCTGTTATATTCAGTGTCTGGCTCTTGCTTTAGGTGAAGTATTGTTCTGTTCAGAGCTGTGATACAGT
>CM077189.1:35205886-35235886 GCA_039654105.1 Coreius guichenoti | reverse complement strand
TAATCAACAAATACTCTAGTATCACCAGCTGTCTACAATCAGTAATCAACATATCTACCCAATCAGCACGAAGGCAAGCCATATATAATCCCAGGCAAACTCACTTAAGGATTCTCTACAGTCAGAACAGGTTTCGCCTAACAGCCGCAACTCTTCCCGTCCGATGACGAATCTCTTTACTCCCAGGATTTTTCGTCAAATCCAGCCACCCCAAGGAGCGCCAATACACCACCAGGTGCCGTCGCCAAGTCTCCAGCTCCAGTGCGCGGTCGCCAGCCAATCCGCTCCACTATCCATACTCCAGAACGACAAAAACAGCGCTCACCTCCACCGACGAGACGCACACCTTCTTCCTCGTCCTCATCCTCATCATCCTCCAACTCCCTGGCCCAACCAACCATTCCCACAATTGGGAAATGGACAGTGCTAGGTCTAATGCAAGCTTTGACCAACGCGGACGTCCATTACCCTAGACGAATTATACCAATTATACACTAACCTTCAGTCAACGTGCGCCCCCTTTAAACCCACATCTCTCTCTAAGGTCTCCAATAAAGCGACAAACAAAACCAACAAAGGTAAAAAACCACGTACCTCCCAAATCCAGTGTTCCTCCACAGCGAGACCAGACCACTGCTGATCCTCAGGTAGGGGCAGTGCGCCTTCAGTGAGCCTGGGACGGGCCCCAGATTCTGCCGCCGCTAGACCACCACCTTCTCCGCCTTCTGCTCAGAATCACTCATTGGGTTGTTTATCCTTAGTAGATGACGAAACTATCTCCTACTTTATCAAACAGAGTAAGACAGACCAGTCCAAAAAGGCTATTTTATTTATATTTTCAACCTTCATTCACCCATCCAACCTTACCAAACCTTCAAATCCTACCTTCTTTTCAGAAATTCAACAAGACCCTTCAGACCCACTTTTTACAAACGATTCAAACCAACCAGTCACGCGCTTTTGGCTTCAAAAACATCTCAAATTAGTCCTGACACAATCTGGCATCCCAGCTGAACACCTTTCAGGCCACTCTTTTCGCATAGGCGCCACAACCACAGCCGCCCAAAAAGGACTCTCACAGCAACAGATTCAAGCTCTTGGTCGTTGGTCATCCGAAGCTTTCAAAAGCTACATTAGATCTAACCGCTTCCACATCAAAAAAGCACACCAAACCCGTATCAGCTAAACCAACACTAACTCGTTCGTTTGCCGGCGGGGCTTACCCATTCAATCGCTGTGAGTATTGAACTCCCGTCGTATGGTGCGAGAGCCCTCCCAGTCGGTAATAGCTAAACGTCTTCTTGTCTACATCAGCGGGGGCTTACCCGTCCGATCGCAGTGAGTATTGAACTCCCGTCGGACGCCGCAAAAGCCTTCCCAATCTAAAATAATAACTAGACATACACCTCATCGTCAGTGGTGACTTACCCGTCCGATTACAGTGAGTATTGAACTTCCATCGGATATAGAGCAAAACCTCCCGATCCAGCAATTAGCTGTCTCCTCGCAAACAGCGCAACATCAGCCTCATCATTTATATATTTTTGGGGGGGTACAGTTCCTGGCTGCTGTCTGAAGCTAATTTTGCATTTTTGGGGGGATACTCTGCGTTCGGGCCAATTACCAAGCTCAGAGCCCTCTCCCCGAACAGCACGCCAAATACGTTTACCAACTTAATCTATCCGATTTATTTGTAAGTGTGAACTCGTAAAAATAATATAAACGGATGAGTTATAAAAAAAAAAATTCACCCCCTCACAGTTGTCATGAAGGACAAAATTAGCAATATAGACCAAAACCACTTTTTGTACCAGGCTGTAAACGTGTTTTTCTGCTGTAAAGTTGGGCATTGGGGGAGATACAGATTTGACTCCCTTCTGGAGCCTGTCTCTAGTGGCCAGTCGATAAATTGCAGTTTAAGTCACTTCCATGTTTGATTCAAGAGAGACCGGGAGGTTGCCGCTTGAATTAAACATAATTTTGTGGGAAAAACATGGAAATAATGTTTCGTTTTCATCCTATTTACTATATTTATTTGCTTGGTCAGTGTCGCTGTGGGTTTTGGTTCTTTTGCTGTTATAAAGACATTTGAAATAACTGAAATCATTGGGCGGAGTGATATGGAGCCGTAATGCGGTCAAGACCTGCTGGAACTACTTTAGCTGTGCGTTTCCCTGGAAATAACTGCACGTTAGAACGTTCGTCAGCCAATCAGATTCAAGCATTCAACAGCCCCCGTTGCAATAATTAAGTAGCAATAACCACGTTGAAAATGCACTATAAACACGATATTTTAAAGTAGACGTTTATTAAGCAAATAAAGAAGTGAAAACATACTCACCCGCTGTTTTTAAACAGAAATCAGTTGGGCTGTTACCCGCCAAAGTGCAGATTAATCACGTGACAACTTCTACGCGAATGAGATGGAGCCTTTTCACAGACTGTGATGACGCATTTTAACGGTCATCAGCGTCGTAAATCCTGCAAGGTTTTTTATATTTTCATTTTTTTTTAAATGTATGTACATTTATAACAATATACTTTGTATTATATTAGATTTGCATCAAATTAAAAGAAACTAGTTAACGCTGACGATAAAGTTGACATATTTCTCTCTTCCGACTGCCGTTATCAATCTCTCTCTATTTTTTGTGAAAACACTATTGTGGATTTTTTCTTTTGTTATTTGAGCAAATGGGAGCACGAAATATGTTTAATGTAGTCTCTCGTTCATCACTATAGAATTTTACCCAACGACGACGACTTTCGCTTCTGAGAAACCAGGCAATGTGAAAAGTTAGTAAGTTTGATTTTATATATTAATTTATTTACAAAATAACAATGCAAAATGTATTTAAATACCAACATTATATTCGCATTCACTTCGTCCATGCTTTAAATAAATGAAAACATGTATTGTGACTGATGCTGCTGTGCTCGTCTCTGACCGCTAGAGGGCGACATTGTTCCACTCTCCACTCATTATTGATGCTAATAATGCAGGTGATTTTCTACAGTTCTGCTTGTCTGTATTGATTTTTGCTGAAAATATGATTACATACTTTACAAAACAAATTTCCATTGAGTTTGAGTTGCATAAAATGCCCTGACTGATCAATATTAATGCTTTTAAGTCTGGAATTGATCCTTTATCAGACATGACTTGTCTCTGTTTTTGTCTGTATAATCCAGTTTGAGTTCTGTAAAACTGCCAAATCCTGGCCAGAGGATCCGCATGTTTCACCATCTATGATTCCCAAACGAACCGAACGGCCTGCAAACGAGCTCTTTGATGAATTCATCTCAGTCCCTGGAAGGGGTTTTGGGTTATTTGGCAGCTCAGTCAGGTTTTGGGATGACTGGTTTGCTAGGATGCTGTTTTTCCTCAATTAAAACCTGTGTTTCTGTGCCAAATGCGCCTGAAGGGAGTGTACGGTGAGAGAAGCGTTTCTGTACTGATCACACATTAAACTCACGCTATTAGACAAGACAACTCATCTTCATATAGTTTAACTTGATGTACTAAAATAAATAAAAAATTAAGTTTTAAAAAATGTATAAAAAATATAGACATATTTAAATATATATATATATATATATATTAAAAATGACAAAAACACAACTATAAAATATACAAATAAAATCCTAATATTAGTCAAAAATATAACACCACCATTTTTTTCACTTGAAATAATAAAATAAACGTTAACTAAAATAAAATATATTAAAAAATAAAAAATTTTATCAGCTATTCGACAAGGCAACATTTCTCATTTTCATATAGTTTAACTTGATGTGATAAAATAAAATAAAATAAAATAAAACAAAAAGGAAACAAAAATACTACTGAAAATGACAAAACGCAAAATTACTAAAGCTTTAATTAAAATTAAAATGCAATATATAAAAATAAAACCAAAATATTAATAAAACAAACTTTAATAAATAAAATAAATGTTAACTAAAATAAATTAAACTTTATTTTCAGCTAGTTGCCAAGGAAACATTTCTCTTTTAGTTTAACTGTAGTAAAAAAAAAACAAATACATTTTTAAAAATAATAATAAAATATAGACATATTTAAAAAAAAATATATATATATATATATTAAAAACGACAAAAACACAACAAAATTACTTTAAAATTAAAATGGAAAATATACAAATAAAAATCAAAATATAATAAAAAATATAACAGCACAATTTTCTTTACTTGAAATAAAAATAAACATTAACTAAAATAAAATATAAAAACAAACTTTTTTATCAGCTATTCAACAAGGCAACATTTCTCATTTTCATTTAGTTTAACTTGATGTACTAAAATACAATAAAAAATGAAATAAAAATTAATAAAAACTATACAAACAAACACCTTAAAAATGACAAAAACACAACAACTTTAATAAATTGAAATGAACATGAAAAATATAAAAATAAAAACAAAAAATGAATAAAAGCTATAAGTCTCAAGTCTGATTTATTTATAAAGCCCTTTCCAAAGGGCTGTACAATAATAATAAGAGAAGTCTACAAATAATAATAAACAGAACATGAAGACAAAGATGAGTAATAACGGAAAGAAAAACAGAGCGTCTCAAATGATGGCACTGATGTTGGTGTTGTATTGCTCTCTCATGTCTCTTTATTTCACTCAGGATGCTCGTATGAGCTCTTTTGGAGAGCTTCTGGAAATGATGCTAATAAACTCATCATCCACTCAAAGGGAATTATACATTTGAAGACAGAGGCGCATGAGCTGCTTTATTATGCATGTGTCTGAAGTGCTGAGAAACGCAGAGATGAAGAGATCAGCACCTGAAGGCCTCAGATCGAGCCGGAGCTTTCAGAGCCATTGCATCAGATTCAGACTCACATCAGGGCTTATTGATCTGAGGCTCATTCAGCTGGAAGAGATTCAACTGTCCACTCACATCAACAAAACATTACGTTATTATACCATGAAAACAACGGTGTAGAAAACACACAACAAAATTACTAAAACTTTAAAATTAAAATGGAAAATATACATCAAAAAATTAATTAAATTAAATAAAAATAAAATAATATAAAATTAAATTAAAAATTAAAAAATTAAATTAAAATGAAATTTAAATAAATTTAAATTAAAATATTTATTTTAAAATAAAATAAAAATTAAATAAAATTAAAATATTTATTTTAAAATGAAATAAAATAAAAAATAAAATAAATAAATAAAATAAAAGAAAAAAATAAAATTTAAATTAAATTAAAATAAAAGAAAATAATAAAAGAAAAAGAAAATTAAATTAAAATTAAACAAAAAGCGGAACATTAAAAAAAAAACTACTACTAAAAGTCAGAATACGCAAAATTACTAAAACTTTAAATTAAAATTAAAATGGAAAATCTAAATATTAATAAAAAATATAACAGCACCATTTTCTTTACTTGAAATAAAATAAACGTTAACTAAAATAAATTAACCTGTATTTTCAGCTGTTGCCAAGGAAACATTTATCATTTAGTTTAACTTGATGTACTAAAATAAAATAAATAAATAAATACATTTTTAAAAAATTAATAAAAAATATATTAAAAATGACAAAAACACACAGCAAAATTACTATAACATTAAAATGAAAATGGAAAATATACAACTGAAATCAAAATATTAATAAAAAATATAACAGCACCATTTTCTTTACTTGAAATAAAAATAAACATTAACTAAAATAAAAATATAAAAACAAACTTTTTTATCAGCTCTTCGACAAGGCAACATTTCTCATTTATCATTTAGTTTATCTTGATGTACTAAAATACAATAAAAACATTACATTATTATACCATGAAAACAACGCTGTAGAAAACAAACAACAAAATTACTAAAACTTTAAAATTAAAATGGAAAATATACATATTTATATTTATATACATATAAAATTAAACAAGAAGTATTTAGACATTAAAAAAACTACTAAAAATGTCAAAACACGCAAAATGACTAAAGCTTTAACTTAAATTAAAATAGAAATGCAATATATAAAAATAAAAACAAAATATTAATAAAAAACTTTAACAGCACCATTTGCGTTACTTGAAATAAAATAAACGTTAACTAAAATAAATGAACCTGTATTTTCAGCTGTTGCCAAGGAAACATTTATCATTTAGTTTAACTTGACGTGCTAAAATAAAATAAAATAAAATACTTTTTTTTTTAATTTATAAAAAAAAATATGAAAACAATGGTGTAGAAAAATCACAAATTCATAAATAATTCACAAATAATTACAAAAAAATGGCAAGTAACATTGAATTAAACATGACATTTGAAAAACTGAAATATCTGATGATTTTATTGTAATTATTTCTACACTGTTTACTCATAAATCTATTAAATTGAACAAACCCATCGAATCTTCATCAGCTTGATGTTTTCTGATCTCTTAATCAGGGCGTTAGAGCAGATGTTGTTATTAATCTGACTGACAGCAGCGCGAGCCAATCAGGGTCCGCTGTGAGGAGGCTGATTAGCATAAGTGGGTGTGGTCACGTTTGTCTGCTGCTGCTGCTGCTGCTGAACATCTTTCTCTCAGCACCGGTCCGGTCCACCGGAGCTCCTCTTCATCTTCATCTTCATCTGATCTTCATCTTCACAATCACTGGATTATTGCGTCAGGAGGGTTTGAGGAGTTGAAGGAGTAAAAGTGAATAAATAAAAGGTACGAGTGTTTCTCTCTGATCTACAGAAGCACATCAGTGTGCGTTTGATGTGTGTGTTTATGATGCGCGTTGCGGTTGTGTCTCGTTACAGGAGGTTTAGTTTGTTCTCTGAAAAGCTTCATTAATGCACGTGTTCATTCATATTAGTGCGTTTGTTTGGTGTTTCGGGTTCTCTCTGTGTTATGCAGAACGCGTGTATTAGTGGTTATTTATATCTGTAACTGAATCCATGAGAATATTGAATGACAGATTCCATCCAGACAGGAATGTTGTGCGCGCGGCCGACACCACAGATGGTCCGGCGCGCCTCCAGAACGCGCGCAACAGTCCAGTCCGGACGGAACCGAGCCGAGTCTGACTCTATTGTGTTTCCAGTGCCAATAAATCACGTGCTGTCATATTTCTCTCTTCTCTGTCATCCGAACCTGAACTGTGATGGTGGATCGGCCTGGATGGATCTTAACGGTGAGTTTCTGTGTTTCATTCTGCCTAAAAGTCATAAGATCATCATCATCTCTGCTTGTGTTTGCAACCAAATATAGATCAGAAGTCTGAGTGACCCTTTTCACTAAATCAAAGCTTTACAACACAGCTAACAAAAATATATTCACGTTACAATATATTAACATTGTTTCTCTGAACAAAATGTTATTTATTCCGCAAAGCATTATGGGAACGTTACATTTTATCATTCCGCAAGCATTAAGGAAACGTTACATTTTATCATTCCGCAAGCATTATGGGAACGTTACGTTTTATCATTCCGCAAGCATTATGGGAACGTTACATTTCATCATTCCGCAAGCATTATGGAAACGTTACATTTTATCATTCCGCAAGCATTATGGAAACGTTACATTTCATCATTCCTCAAGCATTATGGAAACGTTACATTTTATCATTCCGCAAGCATTATGGAAACGTTACATTTCATCATTCCTCAAGCATTATGGGAACGTTACGTTTTATCATTCCTCAAACATTATGGGAACGTTACATTTTATCATTCCTCAGACATTATGGGAACGTTACATTTCATCATTCCTCAAGCATTATGGGAACGTTACATTTTATCATTCCTCAAGCATTATGGGAACGTTACATTTTATCATTCCTCAAGCATTATGGAAACGTTACATTTCATCATTCCTCAAGCATTATGGGAACGTTACATTTCATCATTCCTCAAGCATTATGGGAACGTTACGTTTTATCATTCCTCAAGCATTATGGAAACGTTACATTTCATCATTCCTCAAGCATTATGGGAACGTTACATTTCATCATTCCTCAAGCATTATGGGAACGTTACGTTTTATCATTCCTCAAACATTATGGGAACGTTACATTTTATCATTCCTCAGACATTATGGGAACGTTACATTTCATCATTCCTCAAGCATTATGGGAACGTTACATTTTATCATTCCTCAGACATTATGGGAACGTTACATTTTATCATTCCTCAAACATTATGGGAACGTTACGTTTTATCATTCCTCAAACATTATGGGAACGTTACATTTTATCATTCCTCAGACATTATGGGAACGTTACATTTTATCATTCCTCAAGCATTATGGGAACGTTACGTTTTATCATTCCTCAAACATTATGGGAACGTTACGTTTTATCATTCCTCAAACATTATGGGAACGTTACATTTTATCATTCCTCAGACATTATGGGAACGTTACATTTTATCATTCCTCAAGCATTATGGGAACGTTACATTTTATCATTCCTCAGACATTATGGGAACGTTACATTTTATCATTCCTCAAGCATTATGGGAACGTTACATTTCATCATTCCTCAAGCATTATGGGAACGTTACATTTCATCATTACTCAAGCATTATGGGAACGTTACGTTTTATCATTCCTCAAACATTATGGGAACGTTACATTTCATCATTCCGCAAGCATTATGGGAACGTTACGTTTTATCATTCCTCAAGCATTATGGGAACGTTACATTTCATCATTCCGCAAGCATTATGGGAACGTTACATTTCATCATTACTCAAGCATTATGGGAACGTTACGTTTTATCATTCCTCAAACATTATGGGAACGTTACATTTTATCATTCCTCAAGCATTATGGGAACGTTACATTTTATCATTCCGCAAGCATTATGGAAACGTTACGTTTTATCATTCCGCAAGCATTATGGGAACGTTACGTTTAATCATTCCGCAAGCATTATGGAAACGTTACATTTCATCATTCCTCAAGCATTATGGGAACGTTACGTTTTATCATTCCGCAAGCATTATGGGAACGTTACGTTTAATCATTCCGCAAGCATTATGGAAACGTTACATTTCATCATTCCTCAAGCATTATGGGAACGTTACGTTTAATCATTCCGCAAGCATTATGGGAACGTTACATTTTATCATTCCGCAAGCTTTATGGGAACGTTACGTTTCATCATTCCGCAAGCATTATGGGAACGTTACATTTTATCATTCCACAAGCATTATGGGAACGTTACATTTTATCATTCCGCAAGCATTATGGGAACGTTACATTTTATCATTCCTCAAGCATTATGGAAACGTTACATTTTATCATTCCGCAAGCATTATGGAAACGTTACATTTTATCATTCCGCAAGCATTATGGAAACGTTACATTTCATCATTCCTCAAGCATTATGGGAACGTTACGTTTTATCATTCCTCAAACATTATGGGAACGTTACATTTTATCATTCCTCAAGCATTATGGGAACGTTACATTTCATCATTACTCAAGCATTATGGGAACGTTACGTTTTATCATTCCTCAAACATTATGGGAACGTTACATTTCATCATTCCGCAAGCATTATGGGAACGTTACGTTTTATCATTCCTCAAGCATTATGGGAACGTTACATTTCATCATTCCGCAAGCATTATGGGAACGTTACATTTCATCATTACTCAAGCATTATGGGAACGTTACGTTTTATCATTCCTCAAACATTATGGGAACGTTACATTTTATCATTCCTCAAGCATTATGGGAACGTTACATTTTATCATTCCGCAAGCATTATGGAAACGTTACATTTCATCATTACTCAAGCATTATGGGAACGTTACGTTTTATCATTCCGCAAGCATTATGGGAACGTTACGTTTTATCATTCCGCAAGCATTATGGAAACGTTACGTTTAATCATTCCTCAAGCATTATGGGAACGTTACGTTTTATCATTCCTCAAGCATTATGGAAACGTTACATTTCATCATTCCTCAAGCATTATGGGAACGTTACGTTTTATCATTCCGCAAGCATTATGGGAACGTTACATTTTATCATTCCGCAAGCATTATGGGAACGTTACATTTTATCATTCCGCAAGCATTATGGGAACGTTACATTTTATCATTCCGCAAGCATTATGGGAACGTTACATTTTATCATTCCGCAAGCATTATGGGAACGTTACATTTTATCATTCCGCAAGCATTATGGAAACGTTACATTTTATCATTCCGCAAGCATTATGGAAACGTTACATTTCATGATTCCTCAAGCATTATGGAAACGTTACATTTCATGATTCCTCAAGCATTATGGAAACGTTACATTTCATCATTCCTCAAGCATTATGGAAACGTTACATTTTATCATTCCGCAAGCATTATGGAAACGTTACATTTCATCATTCCTCAAGCATTATGGAAACGTTACGTTTCATCATTCCTCAAGCATTATGGAAACGTTACATTTTATCATTCCTCAAACATTAAGGGAACGTTACATTTTATCATTCCGCAAGCATTATGGGAACGTTACATTTCATCATTCCGCAAGCATTATGGAAACGTTACATTTCATCATTCCTCAAGCATTATGGGAACGTTACGTTTTATCATTCCTCAAACATTATGGGAACGTTACATTTTATCATTCCTCAAGCATTATGGGAACGTTACATTTCATCATTACTCAAGCATTATGGGAACGTTACGTTTTATCATTCCTCAAACATTATGGGAACGTTACATTTCATCATTCCGCAAGCATTATGGGAACGTTACGTTTTATCATTCCTCAAGCATTATGGGAACGTTACATTTCATCATTCCGCAAGCATTATGGGAACGTTACATTTCATCATTACTCAAGCATTATGGGAACGTTACGTTTTATCATTCCTCAAACATTATGGGAACGTTACATTTTATCATTCCTCAAGCATTATGGGAACGTTACATTTTATCATTCCGCAAGCATTATGGAAACGTTACATTTCATCATTACTCAAGCATTATGGGAACGTTACGTTTTATCATTCCGCAAGCATTATGGGAACGTTACATTTCATCATTCCTCAAGCATTATGGGAACGTTACGTTTTATCATTCCGCAAGCATTATGGGAACGTTACGTTTAATCATTCCGCAAGCATTATGGAAACGTTACATTTCATCATTCCTCAAGCATTATGGGAACGTTACGTTTTATCATTCCGCAAGCATTATGGGAACGTTACGTTTAATCATTCCGCAAGCATTATGGGAACGTTACATTTTATCATTCCGCAAGCTTTATGGGAACGTTACATTTCATCATTCCGCAAGCATTATGGGAACGTTACATTTTATCATTCCGCAAGCATTATGGGAACGTTACATTTTATCATTCCTCAAGCATTATGGAAACGTTACATTTTATCATTCCGCAAGCATTATGGAAACGTTACATTTCATGATTCCTCAAGCATTATGGAAACGTTACATTTTATCATTCCGCAAGCATTATGGAAACGTTACATTTCATCATTCCTCAAGCATTATGGAAACGTTACATTTTATCATTCCGCAAGCATTATGGAAACGTTACATTTCATCATTCCTCAAGCATTATGGAAACGTTACATTTTATCATTCCTCAAACATTAAGGGAACGTTACATTTTATCATTCCGCAAGCATTATGGGAACGTTACATTTTATCATTCCTCAAGCATTATGGAAACGTTACATTTTATCATTCCGCAAGCATTATGGGAACGTTACATTTTATCATTCCGCAAGCATTAAGGGAACGTTACATTTTATCATTCCGCAAGCATTATGGGAACGTTACATTTATCATTCCTCAAACATTATGGGAACGTTACATTTATCATTCTGCAAGCATTATGGGAACGTTACATTTTATCATTCCGCAAGCATTATGGGAACGTTACATTTTATCATTCCGCAAGCATTATGGAAACGTTACATTTCATCATTCCGCAAGCATTATGGGAACGTTACATTTCATCATTACTCAAGCATTATGGGAACGTTACGTTTTATCATTCCTCAAACATTATGGGAACGTTACATTTTATCATTCCTCAGACATTATGGGAACATTACATTTTATCATTCCGCAAGCATTATGGGAACGTTACATTTTATCATTCCGCAAGCATTATGGAAACGTTACATTTCATCATTCCGCAAGCATTATGGGAACGTTACGTTTAATCATTCCTCAAGCATTATGGGAACGTTACGTTTTATCATTCCGCAAGCATTATGGAAACGTTACATTTCATCATTCCTCAAGCATTATGGGAACGTTACGTTTAATCATTCCGCAAGCATTATGGGAACGTTACATTTTATCATTCCGCAAGCTTTATGGGAACGTTACATTTCATCATTCCGCAAGCATTATGGGAACGTTACATTTTATCATTCCGCAAGCATTATGGGAACGTTACATTTTATCATTCCGCAAGCATTATGGGAACGTTACATTTTATCATTCCGCAAGCATTATGGAAACGTTACATTTTATCATTCCGCAAGCATTATGGAAACGTTACATTTCATGATTCCTCAAGCATTATGGAAACGTTACATTTCATGATTCCTCAAGCATTATGGAAACGTTACATTTCATCATTCCTCAAGCATTATGGAAACGTTACATTTTATCATTCCGCAAGCATTATGGAAACGTTACATTTCATCATTCCTCAAGCATTATGGAAACGTTACGTTTCATCATTCCTCAAGCATTATGGAAACGTTACATTTTATCATTCCTCAAACATTAAGGGAACGTTACATTTTATCATTCCGCAAGCATTATGGGAACGTTACATTTCATCATTCCGCAAGCATTATGGAAACGTTACATTTCATCATTCCTCAAGCATTATGGGAACGTTACGTTTTATCATTCCTCAAACATTATGGGAACGTTACATTTTATCATTCCTCAAGCATTATGGGAACGTTACATTTCATCATTACTCAAGCATTATGGGAACGTTACGTTTTATCATTCCTCAAACATTATGGGAACGTTACATTTCATCATTCCGCAAGCATTATGGGAACGTTACGTTTTATCATTCCTCAAGCATTATGGGAACGTTACATTTCATCATTCCGCAAGCATTATGGGAACGTTACATTTCATCATTACTCAAGCATTATGGGAACGTTACGTTTTATCATTCCTCAAACATTATGGGAACGTTACATTTTATCATTCCTCAAGCATTATGGGAACGTTACATTTTATCATTCCGCAAGCATTATGGAAACGTTACATTTCATCATTACTCAAGCATTATGGGAACGTTACGTTTTATCATTCCGCAAGCATTATGGGAACGTTACGTTTAATCATTCCTCAAGCATTATGGGAACGTTACATTTCATCATTCCGCAAGCATTATGGAAACGTTACATTTCATCATTCCTCAAGCATTATGGAAACGTTACATTTTATCATTCCGCAAGCATTATGGAAACGTTACATTTCATCATTCCTCAAGCATTATGGAAACGTTACATTTTATCATTCCTCAAACATTAAGGGAACGTTACATTTTATCATTCCGCAAGCATTATGGGAACGTTACATTTTATCATTCCTCAAGCATTATGGAAACGTTACATTTTATCATTCCGCAAGCATTATGGGAACGTTACATTTTATCATTCCGCAAGCATTAAGGGAACGTTACATTTTATCATTCCGCAAGCATTATGGGAACGTTACATTTATCATTCCTCAAACATTATGGGAACGTTACATTTATCATTCTGCAAACATTACAGGACGTTACATTTTATCATTCCACAAGCATTATGGGAACGTTACGTTTTATCATTCCTCAAACATTATGGGAACGTTACATTTTATCATTCCTCAGACATTATGGGAACATTACATTTTATCATTCCGCAAGCATTATGGGAACGTTACATTTTATCATTCCGCAAGCATTATGGAAACGTTACATTTCATCATTCCGCAAGCATTATGGGAACGTTACATTTCATCATTACTCAAGCATTATGGGAACGTTACGTTTTATCATTCCTCAAGCATTATGGGAACGTTACATTTCATCATTCCGCAAGCATTATGGGAACGTTACATTTTATCATTCCTCAAGCATTATGGGAACGTTACGTTTTATCATTCCTCAAGCATTATGGGAACGTTACATTTTATCATTCCTCAAGCATTATGGGAACGTTACGTTTAATCATTCCGCAAGCATTATGGGAACGTTACATTTTATCATTCCTCAAGCATTATGGGAACGTTACATTTTATCATTCCGCAAGCATTATGGGAACGTTACATTTTATCATTCCTCAAGCATTATGGGAACGTTACGTTTTGTCATTCCGCAAGCATTATGGAAACGTTACATTTCATCATTCCTCAAGCATTATGGGAACGTTACGTTTAATCATTCCGCAAGCATTATGGGAACGTTACATTTTATCATTCCTCAAGCATTATGGGAACGTTACGTTTAATCATTCCGCAAGCATTATGGGAACGTTACATTTCATCATTCCTCAAGCATTATGGGAACGTTACGTTTTATCATTCCGCAAGCATTATGGGAACGTTACATTTCATCATTCCGCAAGCATTATGGGAACGTTACGTTTAATCATTCCGCAAGCATTATGGGAACGTTACATTTTATCATTCCGCAAGCATTATGGGAACGTTACGTTTTATCATTCCGCAAGCATTATGGAAACGTTACATTTCATCATTCCTCAAGCATTATGGGAACGTTACGTTTAATCATTCCGCAAGCATTATGGGAACGTTACATTTTATCATTCCGCAAGCTTTATGGGAACGTTACATTTCATCATTCCGCAAGCATTATGGGAACGTTACATTTTATCATTCCGCAAGCATTATGGGAACGTTACATTTCATCATTCCGCAAGCATTATGGGAACGTTACATTTTATCATTCCGCAAGCATTATGGGAACGTTACATTTCATCATTCCGCAAGCATTATGGGAACGTTACATTTTATCATTCCGCAAGCATTATGGGAACGTTACATTTTATCATTCCGCAAGCATTATGGGAACGTTACGTTTATCATTCCGCAAACATTATAGGAACGTTACGTTTCGTTATTCCGCAAGCATTATGGTAATGTACATTTTTACGTTACTTTTTATCGTTCCGCAAACATTATGGGAACATGACTTCTGAATGTTCTCTGAACGCGAGCAGTAACTAATATTTTAAAAACGTTAGAAGAATGTCCAAATAAAACGTTAACAAAAAACGTCCATGAATGATGTATAAATAATGTTTTTGTGCTAATGTTTTGCAAACGTTATTAAAGACCAGATAACTTTGAACGAACGTTATATTGACGTTAATGGAGAACTTTCCCTGTCGCCTGGGAATAAACAGATGCAGGATAAACATCTGGGCTGGTCGTTCTGTGTGTCCTGATTTTAACCTTTTTGACTGAAATTTAATCTTCTGATCTGCTCTGGATTAAAATCCACAAACGCTCCAGTTTTACAACACAGAGAGATTAATAAAAGAGGACTGTGAGCTGCCCTCACTTCGCTCTCTGTATCTGTCTGAGCTCTTGTTTTCTTTGGGTTTCCACTGAAGACGTGCAGCTCCGGCACCAGAAACTTGAGCTCTGCAAAAAGCCAGATAATCAGTATTGATGGCCTATTAAAACTCAGAGTCCGTTCTTCAGCCGGACGCACGTCCAGAGCTCCATTATGCCGATTAATGGAAGCTTCTGGATGCATTTATTGCATAAATTATAGAAGAATCTGAACATATTCCAGCTGGAGTGAACGTTCAGCTCACTGGATGAGATTGATCCGTTCATCAGTTCGTGTTTGTTTTACTCATCTGACAAGCTTCACAGAACATCTCTAGTAGTGAACTGGAGACTTGTAGGTTTCTTCTCATTTTACACAGAACGAGGCTCAAATGCGAGTGTGAGCGGCTGCTGATCATGTTAATGTTAGTGGTTTTGAAATCATCTCTGAGCTTCTGGATCTTCTGAATGATGTCTGTGATTGGATGATTCTGATGTTCGGCATGTTTCCACATTAGTGCAGCGGCAGGATTCATTGATTGACGCGAGACTCATTGATTGACGTTAGGCTTCAATACGATGAAACGCTGAAGAGGAACGTTCTGTAACATCATATACATGTAAATGATTCTGCTGCTGTTTTAATGAGCAGCTTCCAGAATAATTCAGCTCTTAACGCACATCTGGGTCGTTTTCATCCTGTATGTTCAAATACCTATTTTTTTTTCCTCAGGAATGCAAAGCTTTCTACTTTTCCTAAATTAATTCTTAATCTTTTTGGATTTGTGACTTGAGGAAGCTTCCGGAACCTCCCAGAAATGTTATTTTAGTATCATTAATATACTATTGTAGTGTTTATTAATATTTTGAATTAGGTTTTATTTTACGATTTTACGCCTTCATTTTAATTTGAGTTAACCCTTCAGTAATTTTGTTTTTGTCATTTTTATTAGTTGTTTTATTATTTATATGTATATGAAGGATCATGTGACACTGAAGACTGGAGTAATGATGCTGAAAATTCAGCTTTGATCACAGGAATAACAAACAAGCTTTAACTTAAAATTAAAATAAAGGCAGAGTAATATCACGTAAAATCACAGAGCGGGGTCAGCGCATGCTGAGGGTCACAGTGCGCAGAAGTCACCAACTTTCTGCAGAGTCAATAGCTACAGACCTCCAAACTTCTGTGGCCTTCAGATTAGCTCAAGAACAGTGCGTAGAGAGCTTCATGGAATGGGTTTCCATGGCCGAGCAGCTCATCCAAGCCTTACATCACCAAGTGCAATGCAAAGCGTGGGATGCAGTGGGGTAAAGCACGCCGCCACTGGACTCTAGAGCAGTGAGACGTGTTCTCTGGAGTGACCAATCACGCTTCTCTGTCTGGCAATCCCATGGACGAGTCTGGGTTTGGCGGTTGCCAGGAGAACGGGACTTGCCTGACTGCATTGTGCCAAGTGTAAAGTTTGGTGGAGGGGGGATTATGGGGTGGGGTTGTTTTTCAGGGGTTGGGCTTGGCCCCTTAGTTCCAGTGAAAGGAACTCTTAATGCTTCAGCATACCAAGACATTTTGGACAATTTCATGCTCCCAACTTTGTGGGAACAGTTTGGGGACGGCCCCTTCCTGCTCCAACATGACTGCACACCAGTGCACAAAGCGTCGGTCCATAAAGACATGGATGAGCGAGTTTGGTGTGGAGGAACTTGACTGGCCTGCACAGAGTCCTGACCTCAACCCGATAGAACACCTTTGTGATGAATTAGAGCGGAGACTGCGAGCCAGGCCTTCTCGTCCAACATCAGTGCCTGACCTCACAAATGCGCTTCTAGAAGAATGGTCAAAAACTCCCATAAACACACTCCTAAACCTTGTGGAAAGCCTTCCCAGAAGAGTTGAAGCTGTTATAGCTGCAAAGGGTGGGCCGACTCCATATTAAACCCTACGGATTAAGAATGGGATGTCATGTAAAGGCAGGCGTCCCAAAACTTTTGGCAATATAGTATATAGTATATATATATACAGCTCTAGTGTGTGAATGTGCTGTAAGTCTGTGTTGCTGAAGTTGAACCTGAGCTTCATCTCTCGTCTGACCGCAGCGGTGGCTCTTCTGATCTGAAGTGTATCTGTGATCTTCACACTGTGTTCAGAGGTTTAGATGTAAGGATTGGGTTACAGACAGAGCCGTGTTGTGTGTGTGTGTCCTGTCATCACGCTTCAGCTCAACGAGGACGAGCGCTAAACACGCTCATTAATAACACACTGAAACTCTTCAAATAACACTGCAAATATATTCTACAGCTTCAGAACACAACAACATGAGCTGGAGTTAGAATGTGTGATTCAGGCCTGAGATGTTCGGATGATGTGTGTGTCTCTGGTTAATCGCTGGAGCGTTTGGGTCAGCGTGAGGCCAAACCGCTCGTCTGACGCTGAGAGAATCACACGGGTTGATAACAGTGACAGTAGGAGACAGAAATAAACTGTGTGCACATCATGAAGTTAGAGAAGTGTGTGGGTTATTTAGTGGTTCTCTGTGTAAAATAATTCTCTGTGGGCAGAACGACAGTCAGTACTGTGTGAAAACACACACACTCTTAATGAACATTGCAGCTGCACATACACGTCTATATTCATCAGTTTCTGTCCAGGCTGGAGGTTTGATCTGACCTCTGGTGTTCTCCAGAGACGCTGTGCAGCTGAGCTCAAGCTCTCATCTGCTCCTTTCAGAGAATAAAGCTCTATTCGTGTGTGTGTGTGTGTGTGTGTGTGTGTGTGTGTGTGTCGTCCTCCTGATGCTCCAGGTTCAAGTCTGTATATCATGAGACATGCTGGAAATCATTCTGACTAGTCCTTTGTGTGTTTGTGTGTTTGTATGCAGCTCAGTGAAGGACTCTACGTTAATGCAACATGCATGATGGGTAATGGATCTTTATTATTAGAGGTGATTTGATCAGAAGCACACATCTGAACACACACACTCGCCGCACTGATGCGCTTAGAGCCGAGCCAGAGATTAGAGAGTTTGCAGCATGTCAGTAATCTGTCTGAATCACATCTGATCTGAGTGCTTGTGACTTCACACTGTCTGTGTGAAACTACAGTGTGTTCTCAGCACATTTACACCTCATGTTCATGTTTTGACCCAGTTGATTGTGTGTGAACGGCAACAGATACCAACTAGATTGGTGTTTACCTGTGCAAAACTCACCTCCGCACTGCTGAGTCCTCTGGGTGGTTGCCAGGGCATTGCTATGGTATTCTGGGTGGTTGCCAAGGCATTGCTATGGAGTTCTGGGTGGTTGCCAGGGCGTTGCTATGGTGTTCTGGGTCATTGCTAGGGTGTTCTGGGTGGTTGCTAGGTGGTTGCTTGGGTGTTATGGGTGGTGTTCTGAAACAAAAAACCAATTTAACGCCAAGGCAACATTTCTAATTTTTGTTTAGTTTTTTCGACTAATATTTATATTTTATTTTATTTTATCTTTATTTCAATTAACAAAAATGTTTTTAATAGTTTTAGTTCATAATAGTTTTATAATTACCTTGCTATCTTAGTGGTTGCTAGGGTGTTCTGGATGGTTGCAAGTGGTGTTGCTAGGGTATTCTGGGTGGTTGCTAGGGCTGTTCTGAATGCTTTCTAGGTGGTTGCTAGGGTGGGGTATTCCTAGGGTGTTCTGGGTGGTTGCTAGGACTGTTCTGAATGGTTTCTAGGTGATTGCTAGGGTGTTCTGGGTGGTTGCTAGGAATGTTGCTAGGGTGTTCTGGGTGGTTGCAAGGGGTGTTGCTAGGGTCTTCTGAGTGGTTGCTAGGGCTGTTCTGAATGCTTTCTAGGTGGTTGCTAGGGTGTTCTGGGTGGTTGCTAGGGGTGTTGTTAGGGTGTTTTGGGTGGTTGCTATGGCTGTTCTGAATGGTTTCTAGATGGTTGCTAGAGCTGTTTTGAATGGTTTCTAGGTGGTTGCTAGGGCTGTTCTGAATGATTTCTAGGTGGTTGCAAGGGTGTTCTGGGTGGTTGCTAGGGCTATTCTCAGTTATTTCAAGGTTGTTGCTAGGATGTTGTAGTTTGGTTGCTAGGGGGTTCTGAATGTTTTCTAGGTGGTTGCTAAGGTGTTGCTAGGTGATTGCACTGGCCCAAGCCCCCTTCAGGTGTTTGTTTTTCATTTAGATGTGTGTTTACTCTATTCTAATTCTATACTTTTCCTCTCTGCTCTGCCTGATGTTTGACGATGATGTGTGTAATTTCTGCCAGTAATCATCAAACAGAATCTCTGTGATAATGACTGCTAGTAATGACTGACTCAACATATGGAGCTTGTGTGACTCAGATGCAGAATGAGACGTCAGATCTCAGCCATATCAATATCAGCATATCAAACACTCACTTACAGTCAGCATTTCATTTGTCTGTTATACTCCTCTTTACAGAGCAGTTGTATCTCAGTGTTGTTCTCTAGAGTTCGAGACGGTCCAGATTACAGACTGATCGACCCACCTGACATCCACAAACCAGCCGAGCAGCAAATGAGTTTGCTCACACACCGTACTCACACTCTCTCTGGTGTTCAGAAGATTATTAGTGTATGAAGATGCTTTAATGAAGCTGAACCTGAAGAGCTCAACAACAGCAGCCAATCAGAGTGACGGTTTGACATGTGATTGACAGCTGACCTGAACTCAAGCGTCTGTGATCCGCTTCTGCTCTGTTAGATTGATGCTGCTGTGTGTCCTTGTGCAGATGCATGATGGGAAGTGCAGACGGCAGGACTCATCTACATGCACAGCAGACAGTGGAGCATTAAAGGAGCAGCAGGGAGATTTCAGTAGTTTCTGCTGTGCGGAATCCATCCAGGCGTCTCATCTGCTGTGTAATGTGTGTGTTAGTGTGTGTAAACGCTCTTCTGAGGATCAGAGACTGATGCAGATGGCGGAAATCACAGCTTGTGATGAACCTGTGCTCTGTTTGGAGTGACACTCACATGGTCCATGTTTCAAGGCTGAATTATGTTGTTACACTACCTCGGTTTGGTTCTATTAAGGGATTTAGTGGCTGGTAATTTTGAATCAGAATAACTTCCCCTCCCTCTTGCAGCGACATCTCTTCTCTTCTCTGATGGCGAGGGCGGGGCAACCTGTCACTCACCAGAGATCCACCAATAGCAAACCACAACCATCCAATCAATTCCCCACGGACAAAATCAAGCCTGTCTAAATAGCAATATGAATTCACATGCTACTCTTGTCATATACTGTTTTTCTTCCACTATATAGTAGACAAGTATGTGATTATGGATGCAGCCTTTGATATACACAGATCAGGCATAACATTATGACCACCTTCCTAATATTGTGTTGGCCCCCTTTTGCTGCCAAAACAGCCCTGACCCGTCGAGGCATGGACTCCACTAGACCCCTGAAGGTGTGCTGTGGTATCTGGCACCAAGATGGGGAATTTGGAGGCCAAGTCAACACCTCAAACTCATTGTTGTGCTCCTCAAACCATTCCTGAACCATTTTTGCTTTGTGGCAGGCGCATTATCCTGCTGAAAGAGCCACAGCCACCAGGGAATACCCTTTCCATGAAAGGGAAATGGTCTGCAACAACGCTTAGGTAGGTGGTACGTGTCAAAGTAACATCCACATGGATGGCAGGACCCAAGGTTTCCCAGCAGAACATTGCCCAAAGCATCACACTGCCTCCGCCGGCTTGCCTTCTTCCCATAGTGCATCCTGGGGCCATGTGTTCCCCAGGTAAGCCACGCACACGCACCCGGCCATCCACGTGATGTAAAAGAAAACATGATTCATCAGACCAGGCCACCTTCTTCCATTGCTCCGTGGTCCAGTTCTGATGCTCACGTGCCACTGTTGGTGCTTTCGGCGGTGGACAGGGGTCAGCATGGGCACCCTGACTGGTCTGCGGCTATGCAGCCCCATACGCAACAAACTGCGATGCACTGTGTATTCTGACAACTTTCTATCAGAACCAGCATTAACTTCTTGAGCAGTTTGAGTTACAGTAGCTCGTCTGTTTGATCGGACCACACGGGCCAGCCTTCGCTCCCCACGTGCATCAATGAGCCTTGGCCGCCCATGACCCTGTCTCCGGTTCACCACTGTTCCTTCCTTGGAGCACTTTTGATAGATACTGACCACTGCAGACCGGGAACACCCCACAAGAGCTGCAGTTTTGGAGATGCTCTGACCCAGTCGTCTAGCCATCACAATTTGGCCCTTGTCAAACTCGTTCAAATCCTTACGCTTGCCCATTTGTCCTGCTTCTAACACATCAACTTTGAGGACATTGGCTGTGTCCGAAACCTGGAAAATGCTGTCTTCGGAGGACACATATCAAGGTAGGAAGGCATCAAGGCACGTCTGAATCTAATGTTAGCTTCACTTCCTGTCTCCTGAGATACCTTCATCTGATCGAATTTTGAAGGGAGCATAAATGTATCCTTCGCTGCCTTTGATATCCCACAATCCTGTGCGTTCTATTCTGTGATAGTTGAGCTAGAAAAAAAAATGGCGTTCGAAAGTTGCGTTTGCTGGTCAGTTTGTGTGTAAATGTACATTCTTGACCAACATTGTCCACTTCTGATGTCATTCCTAGCGAGAAATTACTAATGCAGTAATTAAATATTTATTTAGTTCTCTCTATTTGATGTAGATCATTAAACTGTTATACTGCCTTAGATGTCTGTCCGAAATCAGTTTTGTGAGGTGCCTTCGTGCTCAAATGCTGCCTTACAAGTCATTGCCTGATAAGGCAGCAAGGCAACAAGTCAGCTGCCTAGGTTTTCAGACGCAGCCAAAATGTTCACTTGCTGCCTAATATATCCCACCCACTAACAGGAGCCGTGATGAAGAGATAATCAGTGTCATTCACTTCACCTGCTTGATCGGTGTATACCATATGTACAATGTTTAAACAATGTTTAAAAAATGTTTTACGTCAAGTATGTCGTATGCCTAAACATGATATAATACTATTATTTATTTATTTATAATATATTTTTTTTATGTTTGTGTATTTCAGTACATGTGTGCGCGCTCGCGTGTGTGTGTGATTAAATACAGTGAGCTATAGATATTAGTGATGAGTCAGCATACTGGTTTAACCCTGTGTGTTCTGCGCTGCTCTGAACTCGCCCGACACACACACACCAGACCGACACTAGTGACCGGAGCATCACGACACGGGTGAGTCTGCACGGATTTACTACGGGAGGGGTCGGGCTCTAGTGCATGTGCCAAGATAAAGCTGTTTGAGTGTGTGATGCGCAGTACGGGAGTGTGTGTGTGTGTGTGTGTTTGTGTATATAAGTCAGTCTGTCGCCGCGCGCGCCGGGAAGCAGCAGCATCAGCAGCATCAGAGCCGGTAAACAGCCGTTCATCTGCTTCAGTCTCTTGATTGTGTGTGTTCGGGTGCAACGAGTAACACTACAGCTACATCATTTATAGTGTGTGTGTGTGTGTTCTTCATCAGTAAGCAGAACTCTTGGAAATAGTTTTATATGTGTGTGGAATTTGATTGACAGTCATCATGTCACACACACGAAGCGCGTGCATGTCATTGAATCTCTCACGTGCGCTCTATATGAATGCATCGTTTCGTTAATGTGACTATGTGATGCAATCATATTCGTTGTGCATCTGCGGGTTTCGTGGTCACATGATGTGAGTTTATGAACTTCGCTGGTACCGGTTTCGTTTTGTGGTTCTGCAATGCGGTGGGTGTGGCCTGCGCGTGCACGCGGACTGCCGGCGTGACGTCACTCGCGGCCGTGATGACGCGATGAAGCCCTGAGAATTCTGAGGCCATTTCTGTCGTAAGATCTGAAAAATACAGTTATTTATGATAGAAATTCCATTTGCATTCCTTAAGGATTTTTTGAGAAGAAAATTGATGATTAATATTCATGTTTATGTTTATGAATTATTTATTTATATGCAGAAATGTAGGGTGTGTAAATAATGGCATTAAAGACAACAGCCATGTAATGTCTCCTCTTATTATTAATAATCACTAGGACATTATTAGTCATAACCAGCATTCTGTTTTTTGTACTGTAAACTCATTTAATGGATTGATGTGAGTGCTGACACATCATGTATTCAGTTAAGCCGACGTAATGAATGTGTTGGCATTGATTACAGCGTGTGCTCGTAGTGATTACAATAATATTTAATAGTTTTGAATGTCAATCCAAAGTTGGCATCATCTGATATTGTGTTTGTTTAATTAGTGTTTCACATGAACAGAAGCTGCCGATCTGAAGGTCAGTTTGAGCTGCAGGTGATTGTGGGATTTGATGTTCATTAGTATTCATTAGTTCTGCAGTGTGACTTTATGAAGCTCGTATTGTGTCAGGTGTGTGTGTGATTCTTTGATTACACTGCATGTGAGCGAGGATTCACTGTTGATGTTCATGTGCATCAGCTCATACAGTGACACCCGTGCAAATGTTTGTCTGTCCTTCATTTAGGAGATGTCTCGTGAGATCAGACTGAAGAACAGCTGCTATTTCTGACTGTAATTCACTTAGAGAATGAGAGCGCTGCTCAACTCGGCCTAGATTTAATGATTGTTCTGCTTCTCATCACTGTTATCGGACAGTTTTGTGTTCAGGAACATCTCTGAGAGCAAAAGGACATTATATACAGTATTAGGGTGAATTATTTCACATATTTCACCCCTAAAATCAAAAATACAAAATGTTATTTTTTATAAGGAAAATGAGTATCCTATTTTAATTCCATTACTATTTTTTTTTTTGCATTTTGACATTATATTCATTACATTACTTTGCTTAAATGAACATCTCATTCTCATTACTTTAATGCATCTTGATGTTTTATATACTTATAATTGTACATTTATAATAGTTTTTTTCTCCATGCTGATTCACATTATGTTTATACAACCACCTAGGAAGACCCTACTATAAACCATGCAGAACACCTTAGCAACTGCATAGCAACACCCTGGCAACCACCTAGGAACACCCTACTATAAACCATGCAGAACACCTTAGCAACTGCATAGCAACACCATGGCAACCACATAGGAACACACTATAATTACTCAGAACGCTTTGGCAGCTGCACAGTAACACCCTAGCAACCACCTAGGAACACCCTACTAAAAACACGCAGAACATTTTAGCAGCTGCATAGCAACACCCTGGCAACCACCTAGGAACACCCTACTAAAAAACACACACAGAACACCTTAGCAGCTGCATAGCAAAACCCTGGCAACCACCTAGGAACACCCTACTATAAACCATGCAGAACTCCTTGGCAGCTGCACAGTAACACCCTAGCAACCACCTAGGAACACCCTACTAAAAACACGCAGAACACCTTAGCAGCTGCATAGCAACACCCTGGCAACCACCTAGGAACACCCTACTAAAAACACGCAGAACACCTTAGCAGCTGCATAGCAACACCCTGGAAACCACCTAGGTACACCCTACTAAAAACACGCAGAACACCTTAGCAGCTGCATAGCAACACCCTGGCAACCACCTAGGGACACCCTACCAAAAACCATGCAGAACATATTAGCAGCTACATAGCAACACCATGGCAACTACTAAAGTTACTCAGAACACCTTAGCAACTGCATAGGAGCACTCTAGAAATTACCTAGTAACACACTAAAAATCACTCAGAACACCTTAGCAACTGCATAACAACCACCTAGTAACACACTAAAAATCACTCAGAACACCATAGCAACTGCATAGCAACACCCTGGCAATCACCTAGGAACACACTAAAACCACTCAGAGCACCTTACCAACAGCATAGCAACACTCTAGCAGCCACCTAGTAAAGCACTAAAAATCACTCAGAACATCATAGCAACTGCATAGCAACACCCTGGAAACCACATGGGAACACCCTACTAAAAACCACGCAGAACACATTAGCAACTGAATAGCAACACCCTAGCAACCACCTAGTAACACACTAAAAAAATCACTCAGAACATCATTGCAACTGCATAGCAACACCATTGCAAGCAACTAGGACCACACAAAAAATTACTCAAACTCCTTAGCAACTGTGTAGGAAAACCCTAACACACTAAAAACCACTCTACACCCTAGCAACCGCATATTGCGATACGTCTTGATGTTTTATGTACTTTACATTTATAATTGTCATTACTCTCAATGGTGATTCACATTACGTTCTCATTACTTTAAAGCAATGATTTGTTTCTTATTCAAACAAATCTCAGTAAGCACAAATCTGCAGTGGAATTATTATTATTTCTGGTGTTTCTGTGGTTTATCAGTGTCAGGTTTGATCTTCCACAATAATAAATAGAGTCTGGACTCATGAATAATGCATTGAGGGTGATTTAACTGCTGTGTCAGTGTTGGGTTTATTTGTCACCGTCTAGATCACAGAGAGGAATGGAGAGGTAAGGTGACGTCTGTGTGTGAAAGCGTTTGTTGCGTCCGGCGCTCTTCAGCTGTGCAGGAAGCTCTTAAAGACACACAGCTGTATCGGAGCAGCTGATTGGCTGAGAGCCTTTGTCATGTCCTCTGCAGAGAGACAAAGACACATCTCAAGGACTAACAGACTAGATATAAACCAGATCCTCAGACCAGAAACCAGAACAAACCATTGTGGCAGTTCAGGGTAATAACTATAATCTGATGCTGCATTCATGCATTATCATGCTTAATTTGTACCATGGTTTTCTATGGTATGTTGTTACACTAATAATACTATAAAAAATATGAAACATTGCATTTTTTATTGTGCAGTTTTGTGTTTCATCGTGTTGTGGTGATGTGTTAGAGCAGGGTTTCCCCAAATATGATAAAAAGCTTAAAATTAAATCATAAAAATGTAAAATTAAAATCAGAGAACCGTGAACATGTGAATGTGCATGAAAAATGAAATCTCAACTAGTGCAGCATTTATGAATTCTCAGTGTCTTAAATATGAAAACATTAGTCTGAGACTGTCATAAATGCTTATTTGTATATACTGTATCCTTGACAAATGTACCATATTCACCATAGATTCTACCTAAATACTGTAGTAAAACTATGGTAACACCACTGTCATCACCAACAAAAAAAATCAAGAAATGTGATGCGTTTCACACTGTTTGAAGATAATGTTATATGCATTTATTGTGACTGCATGACATGGTAGTATAACTGACGCTATATTTACTGTGGTATTTTGGCAGAGACTGTTTACCATTGTACAGTTTTGTAAAGGAGTGTGTCTGAATGAGCACGACGCTCATCATTTCACAAACATGCTGTCATGGGTTTGTTTGTTTTGACAGCTGAATATCACAGACGCACCGCAGAAACATCCAAATATCTGCAGTAAGGCATTTACAGTGAGATCTGTGAAGCTGCTGCTGAAACAGATTTGAGTTGAGATTTAAACTCAACTCAAAATGTCATTTAAAATGTCATTTATCACTAGTGCTAGTGCTCATAATGATTCAGTGTGTAACTCGTTTGTGTAACTGCAGTAAACTAGTAACTAGCAACCACCTAGCAACAGACTAAAAACCACTCAGAACAACTTAACAACTGCATAGCAACACCCTAGCAACCACCTAGTAACACACTAAAAATAGCTCAGAACACCTTGGCAACTGCATAGAAACCACTTAGGAACACACTAAAAATCACTCAGAACAACTTAGCAACTGCATAGCAACACCCTAGAAACCACCTAGGAACACACTAAAAACCACTCAGAAAACACTTTAGCAACTGCAAAGCAACACATTAGCAACCACCTAATAACAGACTAAAAATCACTCAGAGCACCTTGGCAACTGCATAAAAACCACCTATTAAACACACTTTAGCAACTGCATAGTAACACCCTAGAAACCACCTAGGAACATACTAAAAACCACTCAGAAAACACTTTAGCAACTGCATAGCAACACTCTAGCAACCACCTAGTAACACAATACAATTCACTCAGAACAACTTAGCAACTGCATAGCAACACTCTAGCAACCACCTAGGAACACCCTTTACATCTCAGAACACACTAAAAACCATTCAGAACATTCTAGCAACTGCATAGCAACACCCTGGAAACCACCTAGCAATACACTGAAAACCACCCAGAACACACTTTAGCAACTGCATAGCAACACCCTAGCAACCACCTAGCAACACAATAAAATTAACTCAGAACAACTTAGCAACTGCATAGCAACACTATAGCAACCACATCACAACACTCTAAAAACCATTCAGAACATTTTAGGAACTGCATTGGAACACCCTATTAACCACCTAGGAACACTTTAGCAACTGCATAACAACACCCTGGCAACCACCTAGCAACAGACTAAAAAACACTCAGAACACCCTAACAACCGCATAGCAATGCACGGCGAGCATCACGATGCACAATGCAAGCATCACGGCGGTAAGTTTTGCACAGTTTTCTTCAGAATCTAGTTCAGTAATTGTAGTTTTCTGATAAACCGTTGTGTGCTTGAGCAGTCTAGTGCTTCTTTGAATCAGTTATTGAATCTTCACAAAAACAGCGTTAAAATCTGCTTCCACACGTCATCGCCATTTCAATTTCTTTTAATTCATCTGAAAGCCTTCAGTAGATTTGTCTTCTATCCTCTAATTATGGCCCGTGACTCATTAGTAACATTCCCTAATAATCCAGATTTGATTTCACAGTGAGGAGGGAAAACATCCCACTCATAGACTGAAGCTCTCTGTTTGCTCTTGTCAGTATGAATGTGGGCTCCTGCAGCGCCTGGCGTATGGAAATATGAATGTCTCGTCCCTGTAGAGATGTGAGTGTCTTGTGTTCCCGCTGCTCTGTCCATCTCTGTTATTAAAGGTCACATGCAGGTGTTTGATTGGCGGCTGTCACTCATGCAGTGCATCAGTTATTAGACTTCTGAAGAGTGAGAAACTCATTTGTGATTGGACAGCTTCATGCGGTGTTTAAATTGAGTGATCCAGCAGTCCGCTGATAGTGAACCGTGTCTCTTGCAGACTCTGATTCAGTTTGAGGTTCTGGTGAGTCACTGTCGTTTCCTTATGAGAAGTAAAACAGAAACACACGAGTCACTAGTTGTCATCCAGTAAGAATCTAGAGCTATAAAATGAGAAATGTTTGAGTTCATATTAAGATCTCTGACCTTTTATTGCAGATTTGAGGAGACGTGAAATTACTGTCTCGATGTCTTGGAGAAACAATTAAGATTTTAAAGTGATCTCATTAGTAATTTTTTGTTCTCTTGCAGTCATGTTGAAACATTTCTCTGCTAATTTCACGGTACTTCACGATACTTAGTAGAGAATTTCAAAAGTCAGCAACACAATAAAAACACTCAGAACACCTTCGAAATGGCATAGCCCTGGCATCCACCTATGGCACCCTGGCATCCACCTAGGAACACACTAAAAACCACAACTGCTTAGCAACACCCTAGCAACACTCTAAAACCACTCAGAACAACTTAGCAACTGCATAGCATCACCCTGGCATCCACCTTGGGAACACACTAAAAACCACTCAAAACACCTCAGCAACTGCATAGCAACACCGTAGCAACCACTCAGAACACACTTTAGCAACTGCATAGCAACACCCTGGCAACCACCTAGAATCACACAAAAAATCACTCAAAACACACTTTAGCAACTGCATAGCAACACCCTAGCAACCACCCCGGAACACACCTTAACAAACACATAGCAACACCCTGGCAACCACCTAGAAGCAGACTAAAAATCACTCAAAACATACTTTAGCAACTCCATAGCAACACCCTCACGACCACCTAGGAATACACTAAAAAACACTCAAAACACCTCTGCAACTGCATAGCAACACCCTAGCAACCACTCAGAACACTTTAGCAGCTGCATAGCAACACCCTGGCCTCTACCTATGAACACACCAAAAAGAAGCGACGCTACTTGCATAGCAGCACGCTGGCAACCACCTAGGAGCGCATTAAAATAATTCAGAACACACTTTAACAACTGCGTAGCAACACCCTAGCAACCATCTAGGAACACGTTAAAAACACTCAGAACACATTAGCACTGCATAGCAACAACCTGGCAACCACCCTTACTCCCTCATCACAGGTAAACCCCTCACACTTGCACACTCTCACAGGCACTCTCACAGACACACACACACACACACTCACTCACACACATACTCACACACATACACTCAATCACTCACACACACACACACACTCTCACACACACACATACACAAACACACGCTCAATTACTCACACACACACTCAATCATTCACACAGACACACACACACACACACTCACTCACACACTCACTCACACAGTCACACAGACACACACACACACACTCACTCACACACACACACACTCAGTCACTCACACACACACACACACACACA
>CM077189.1:35195886-35200886 GCA_039654105.1 Coreius guichenoti | reverse complement strand
CTCCTCAGGTGTCGCCTGGAACTTCTCATTTAACGTGAAGTTTTATCCTCCTGAACCGGCGCTGCTGTCTGAAGACATCACCAGGTCCGACTCATTCACACTCAGATCTATACAAATATGAAATAGAAAATGATTAAATGAATCTCTGTCTGTCAGATATTACCTGTGTTTACAGCTGAGGGATGACATTATATCGGGTCGCTTGCCATGCTCGTTCGCCACTCACACGGTTCTGGGTTCGTACACGGTTCAGTCGGAGCTGGGCGATCACGACCCGGACGAGTACGGCTCCGAATATGTCAGCGAGTTTCGTTTCGCGCCTCATCAGACCAAAGAGATGGAGGAGAAAATCATGGACCTGCACAAGAACTACAAGTGAGTCTCGTCCTCCTGCTTCTGTTCATGATGTGATTCAGTCAGTCTGGAGTCAAACATTCAACATTCTCTCAACGTTATTAACCAACATTAACGTTAATAGAACGTTCTTTCAACGTTATTTGGTCTTTGATAATGCTCTCAAAACATTAACATTATTTATACATCATTTCATCGTAACGTTTTTTAAATGTTACCACTTGATGCTTAATGTTCAGAGAACATTCAAAAGTAACGTTTCCCTTATGTTTGAAGAATGATACAATGGAATGTTTCCTTAACGTTCAGAAACATTCAAAAGTAACATCCCATAATGATTGAAGAATGATACAATGGAACGTTTCCTTAACATTCAGAAACATTCAAAAGTAACATCCCATAATGTTTAAAGAATGATACAATGGAACGTTTCCTTAACATTCAGAAACATTCAAAAGTAACATCCCATAATGTTTGAAGAATGATACAATGGAATGTTTCCTTAACATTCAGAAACATTCAAAAGTAACATCCCATAATGTTTGAAGAATGATACAATGGAACGTTTCCTCAACGTTCAGAGAACATTCAAAAGTAACATCCCATAATGTTTGAAGAATGATACAACGGAACATTTCCTCAACGTTCAGAAACATTCAAAAGTAACATCCCATAATGTTTGAAGAATGATACAATGGAACGTTTCCTTAACGTTCAGAAACATTCAAAAATAACATCCCATAATGTTTGAAGAATGATACAATGGAATGTTTCCTTAACATTCAGAAACATTCAAAAGTAACATCCCATAATGTTTGAAGAATGATACAATGGAACGTTTCCTCAACGTTCAGAGAACATTCAAAAGTAACATCCCATAATGTTTGAAGAATGATACAATGGAATGTTTCCTTAACGTTCAGAGAACATTCAAAAGTAACATCCCATAATGTTTGAAGAATGATACAATGGAATGTTTCCTTAACATTCAGAAACATTCAAAAGTAACATCCCATAATGTTTGAAGAATGATACAATGGAACGTTTCCTCAACGTTCAGAGAACATTCAAAAGTAACATCCCATAATGTTTGAAGAATGATACAATGGAACATTTCCTCAACGTTCAGAAACATTCAAAAGTAACATCCCATAATGTTTGAAGAATGATACAATGGAACGTTTCCTTAACGTTCAGAAACATTCAAAAATAACATCCCATAATGTTTGAAGAATGATACAATGGAATGTTTCCTTAACATTCAGAAACATTCAAAAGTAACATCCCATAATGTTTGAAGAATGATACAATGGAACGTTTCCTCAACGTTCAGAAACATTCAAAAGTAACATCCCATAATGTTTGAAGAATGATACAATGGAACGTTTCCTTAACGTTCAGAAACATTCAAAAATAACATCCCATAATGTTTGAAGAATGATACAATGGAACGTTTCCTTAACGTTCAGAAACATTCAAAAGTAACATCCCATAATGATTGAAGAATGATACAATGGAACGTTTCCTTAACGTTCAGAAACATTCAAAAGTAACATCCCATAATGTTTGAAGAATGATACAATGGAACGTTTCCTCAACGTTCAGAAACATTCAAAAGTAACATCCCATAATGATTGAAGAATGATACAATGGAACGTTTCCTCAACATTCAGAGAACATTCAAAAGTAACATCCCATAATGATTGAAGAATGATACAATGGAACGTTTCCTCAACGTTCAGAAACATTCAAAAGTAACATCCCATAATGTTTGAAGAATGATACAATGGAACGTTTCCTTAACGTTCAGAAACATTCAAAAATAACATCCCATAATGTTTGAAGAATGATACAATGGAATGTTTCCTTAACATTCAGAAACATTCAAAAGTAACATCCCATAATGTTTGAAGAATGATACAATGGAACGTTTCCTTAACGTTCAGAAACATTCAAAAATAACATCCCATAATGATTGAAGAATGATACAATGGAACGTTTCCTCAACGTTCAGAGAACATTCAAAAGTAACATCCCATAATGATTGAAGAATGATACAATGGAACGTTTCCTCAACGTTCAGAGAACATTCAAAAGTAACATCCCATAATGTTTGAAGAATGATACAATGGAACGTTTCCTCAACGTTCAGAAACATTCAAAAGTAACATCCCATAATGTTTGAAGAATGATACAATGGAACGTTTCCTCAACGTTCAGAGAACATTCAGAAGTAACATATGTCAAATCCTGGTGTTTAAAATCTTATTCTTGTCTAATAGTTACGGTTAGGAGGTTGAAAGCCTTGTGAATGATTTCAAGCTTAATTGAGCTGATATACGAGCTCAGATATGTTTCCCATGATGCAGTGCGTTTGTGTTTGTGTGTCTCTCAGAGGAATGACGCCGGCCGAAGCTGAGATGCATTTTCTGGAGAATGTAAAGAAATTGTCTATGTATGGAGTCGACCTACATCATGCAAAGGTACACGTGAAACACACACACACACACACTCTCAAACGCACGCACACATTTACACTCACACACACACACATACACATACACTCAATCACACACACACACACGTACATGCATACACACACACTCAATCGCACGCACACATTCACACACACTCACGCACACTCACACTCACACACTCAGTCGCACACTCACACTCTTACACACGCGCACCTACTCGCACTCACACACTCTTTCACACTCACACACGTACAGACACACACACTCACGCACACTCACACACACACACACACACTTAATCGCACGCACACATTCACATTCACACTCACATGCACACACACTCACACACACATACACACGGACACACACACACTCACGCACACTCACACACAAACTCAATTGCACACTCTCTCACACGAACACACGCGCACTCACACTCACTCACTCTCACACACACACACACACACACACTCACTCACACACACACACTCTCAAATGAACACACGCGCACTCACTCACTCTCAAACACACACTCACTCACACACACTCACTCACTCATACACACACACACTCACTCACACACACATACACACACTCACACACTCACACACACACATAAACACACTCACACTCTCACACAAACACTCACTCACTCATACACACACACACTTACTCTCTCTCACACACACACACACACTCTCACACACACACACGCGCACTCACACTCACTCACTCATACACTCTCTTACACACACACACACTCACTCACACAAACACACGCGCACACTAACACTCACACACTCACTCACACACACATACACACACTCACACACTCACATACACACACACACATAAACACACTCACACTCTCATACAAACACTCACTCACTCACTCACTCATACACACACACACTTACTCTCTCTCACACACACACACACACTCTCACACACACACACGCGCACTCACACTCACTCACTCATACACTCTCTTACACACACACTCACTCACACGAATACACACACACATACACACACACAAACACACGCGCACACTAACACTCACTCACTCACTCACTCATACACTCTCACACTCACACACACACACACTCATGCACACACATGCGCACACACACTCACGCACACACTCTCACACATGCGCACACACACACACACACACTCACTTTCTCACACACACACACTGCATGAGTCTAATCACATATCATTTGATTCTTTAAGTGATTTCTGCATGTAAATGTGTCTGTATCATCAGCACACACACACACACCCACACACACCCTTTCAAACTGTAATGAATCAGTGTTTTGTGTTCAGTGTTTCTCGTTGTCATTGTTTCTGGTGTCGGTCGATCTGTCAGATGCTCAGTATGAATCTGATTCTGCTTCGGGCGGGTCGCACTGGGACACACTTGACACAAACAGATATTGACAGATATTCACACACGACATGACAGATCGTTTGGCTGTAAAGATGCAACCAAACAGTCAAGATAGTTGGGGATGAAGTATAAACACTTAAGAATCTATTCTGAATATTGGCAGAATGTTTTTTTATGTATGGCTTCATATTTAATATGGCTTGGGTGAATGTGGCTGCAGTCCTGAAGCTCTTCTGCCGATATTCATACACAGATGATGTTTCATATCATCCATCACCTCATGCAGTCATCACACAGACTAACAGCAGACAGAGAGTGACGTTCGGTTAGATCAGCCGCTCTTCTCTTCTTCCCCTCTTACTGATGATCTAGTTGATAGGACGATTCTTTCACTGCTTTTCTCCAGCTAAAGGAGAGGTAAGATGCCTTGGTGTATATGTGTGTGTTCTCTGTGTGTGTCTTTGTGCATGACCATGAACTGAATCATTGTCTGAGCAAAGACTGTTTATCCTTTGCGTTTGTTGAGAGAACCTCCTCCTTTCTCATGCTCATACGCCACCGTAGAAGCTCACAGGAGGGTCGAACCCGTTCACCATGAGCGCCTGTGGGTCCAGGACAGAAAAATTACCCAAAAAGATCATTCTGTCATCATTTATACACATTATTTACATCTTATGAATTTACATTATTTTTCTCCTGAGAAAATGACCTCAATAATCTCGATAATGTCTCAAGATTTGCCAAGGTACCAAAGTAAATCCTCGTTCATTTTA